>UXSR01005252.1:0-88119 GCA_900604375.1 Mesocestoides corti | reverse complement strand
TTCGAAACAGGGGATGCTTCGATGTTCCTCAAAATTTTTCGAAACTTCATTTGACTAAGACTTACCAGCCTTAACAAGTAAAAGAATCTACTTAGTAATTATTAAATTTCTGTCGTAAATTTTGTAACTAGCTTTTCTGATTAGCCCTGATTTTCCTTGATTTTACTCACATACCCTACAAATTTATTTATATTTTATGTAATTTACCACATTTGCGTAAATTGGAGTTTAAATAAGTGAAAAAATGTTATTTATCAAAATCAATGATAACGACTGCCCAATTTGCCTTACATGCATGGTACGGATAGTTGAAAAATTATTCCCGATTTAATTTTATAATGTGCTTTGGTGGCACAAGAATTTGGGACCTTTTTCAACTGGCCTACAGATTCTCTAATTGACTACCAGTAATTTAGTGCATTCGGTCATTATTAAAGGAAACGTCCTCGAGTCGTGTATGTCCCTAATTTTTTTATAAGCATCCAAAAAAACACTTAATTAATTTTTACAATTTTTAGCATATTATACTATCTAGAGGTGTCACTTCATATATCGCAGTATGGATTCATTTGATAGAGTAAACGCATATTGTGCAAACCCAGGACAAAATACTACAGCTCCTGTAATTGTAATGCGCGAACAGAGGTATGACCTAAAATGAGAATCGGATTACTCTTGAACCGTAGGAGAGAGATGATCCTGACAAGCACACAGAGCACAACACCGACGAAGATTGGAAAATTCTAGGGTGATTTATTCGGAGTACGTTTATAAGGCGAATAGAAGGCGGAGAGCTCTAACTTGTTGACATATTTCGGAAGAAATGTTAAAATCAATATTCTAGCTATTGGGCAGGCCTGAAGGAGTAAAAATATATGAGGAAGTTATTAGGTAAGATTGGTGTTCAATAGCATGGAAGGTGACGTGGGTGACATAACTGAAATTGACACCTTTGATATCAATTTTGCGCGTATCAAAATCACTGATTTCCAATTTGTTTTTAGATTGCTTTTTATTTTAAGAAGGATTAGTTTTAAAAGAATAAGCTCTGCAAACATCAAAAGGCTTTTAGGCAACGTGAAATCATTTATAATACTGAATGTATTTTTTAAAGCCTGTGTGCGTTGATTCAATTGAGGAAATCGAAGACCTAGTTTTTCATTGGTTCCTTAGTAGTTGGGTCCGCCTGTTCCAACAGTGCTCTGGACGGTACATTTGGCGTTATCATGCAGACTCTCCGGGTTTTTCCGAGTTTTTCACCCCCGTAAGTGCGATATTGAATAGTGTCCGATAATAATAATCAGTTCTATACACATAGTGCTATAGTTTGCTATTATCAGAAATAGTGCCAAGTATTGCCGTCCGCATCTCTTTCTCCATGTTTCATTTTTCGTGCATTTTTATTCACCATTTCTATATCTTATTTACACGCTATAGTTTGATTGTATGCAGAATTTTTTTGCGTTCCTTTGTTTCAATGCGTTTCATCAGTGATCTTTTTATTACCTGTTAACTTCACAGCATTTTCATTTTTTGATAACTTCAGTCCTTCTTCCTGTTAGTTTTTATGTGGAAGACTTTATCGAATTAAATTTTACATAATATGGAAATTTAGCACAGTTATATGCTGAGATCTTTCAACTTTAGCTAATTTTCTAATTTCCCGTGACCACTTTTTAATTTTAGGGCGTTGTCCCGTGGCATGGGCACGCTAAAAGATGTCGCAATGCAGCTGAAGTCCGTAACAAGCATTCAAAAAATTACGTCTTCGATGAAAATGGTTGCCTCCGCTAAATATGCTAAGGCGGAGCGCGAATTGAAGGCAGCCGTTCCATATGGCTACGGCACTGCGGCTTTCTATGAAAAATCGGGTCTCCTGGAACAGCTCAAGGCAGATGAAACTCCTTCTAAGAATCACCTTGTGATCGCAGTAACTTCTGATCGTGGTCTCTGTGGTGCTGCTAACAGCACAGTCGGAAAGGTAGTAGCCATACATTGCTTTCATTCATTTATCTTCGACCATGCTAACAATCGTTCTTAATAACTTTAGGTTCTTCGAGATATGTTGTCAAATCCACCTGCAGGTCAAGACATTAAGCTGGTTCTTATTGGTGACAAAGCCCGTGCCTTTTTGTCTCGTCAATTTTCACAACACTTCCTTATGTCCTTCACCGAGGTTGGTAAACGGCCTCCGACTTTCGCGGATGCTTCGTTAATTGCTCAAGCACTTTTGGATTGTGAATTCAAATTTGACAAAGCATCGCTCTTATACAATAAGTTTAAGTCGGTGATTTCATACACAACTGTCGATCAGCCGCTCTTCAGCCTTGAACAACTGCAGCATGCTCAGTCTCTTGCAGTGTATGATTCAGTCGACGACGAAGCTCTTCGTTGTTATAATGAATTTCTTCTCTCCTCTTTCATATTTTACGCACTTAAGGAAGCCTCTGCAAGTGAGCACTCAGCAAGAATGACAGCAATGGAGTCGGCAACTAAGAACGCGAGGGAAATGATCGATAGTTTGACCCTCACTTATAACAGGACCCGGCAAGCAGTCATTACTAGGGAACTTATCGAAATTATTTCTGGCGCTGCTGCTGTTTAGGAAGTCAAAGTTCCTTTATTACCTTCTGAAGCCTGGCTAATCACTTCGTCTACATACAGTGGTTGTTAAAATCTCCTGTTTTATACACTTCAAGCACTGGCTAGCTTTGGAATAGAATTAGAAACTGATATCTGTTCATTTGAAATGATTTGATTTTGCCTGTGCAATTTTTATCCTGGGCTTAGTACATCTACTACTTTAGACAATGGACTTACTGTGAACGTACTTTTATTCTATTTTTCTAAAATATTGTGAGCGGGGCATTGGGACAGGTTAAATCGTATGTTTTCCATTTCGTACCGGTTTTGGCCCCATAACTTGTCGAACAAGGTTGCTTCCTAACTCTTCCCATCTATGTTATCATTATGTCTATTTGTTCTGAAACTAGTGCGTACCTAGTAAACTAGTTATCTGGGGTTCGGACGGAATTTTTTTGCAGTTGAACCTTTTTCTCATCTGTTAGCCCGAAGTATATTAGTTTAGAAACTTTGCAGGCGTACGTCAAATTTCGATGTTTTGGGCTGTAATTCGAGACCCTGGATGGAGAGGAATATTTGAGGCGACTGATGCGCGTATGTTAATGATAATCATTTGATAAAAGTTCTGTCGACCATCTTAATCTGTTCACATGTATCTAATACGCATGGGGTTTATTTGGACGGGCGTGAGTACTCGTGATATTTTGAGGTATTTTTGATAAGGTGGCATACGCATCATTCTTTGTGAAGGGTAAATCGCTGGCCGAAGGTTCTCAATCGAGCCCTTTGATATGATTGAGGGTTTGCGCGTGCTACCACGGAAAACTAGTTTGGGTTTCTTAATTGGACTAGGTTCACAAAGAAACAGTTTGCAAAGCCTCGTAGTATATCTCACAACGGACCAGATTATTGGATATTAAGTCAGTCATTTATTTTAGGACTTAATTCATGGAATATCCTTCTTGAAAGCTAACTAGGTTGGCAAATACTAATTGTCAGTTATAGGTTAACGTCCCACCTAAAATAATCCAATCGGATTCAGCATTACTGGCAGTATCCGAGTTCGGTGGCCCCCCGTAGCGTTTCGCCAAAACGAGTTCCGTACGCCAAACCACGAATCGACACAAAACTAGATGGGTTTCCCACAAGATGACAACAAGGTACTTTACGTGATTAACCCTTGCGGGATGTTCCTACCTCCACCAAGACCAGATATTACTTTACCGGACACTTGCAGGTATCTAGTGCTGTAGGAGGCCTTTCTATTCCAAGACAATCAAAGTCATTCTCTTCGTCATTATTTTGTGCAGTAGTGGCGGATGAATGAATGGTTTATCATATTCAAACCTCACTTGTCCATTAACCTGTGGATCCATGGTACTCTTTTTTTTTAGATAACCAGAATCTGAAATATTTGATAAAATCGAGCACAGTAAATATATAATTCGGAAGTCAATAGGGCAAGTAATTAGTATATTTTATTGTCCAAAAAGGAGTCAAAAGTTCCGTAGCTACGACAATGTCACGATTCTAGAATGTTCTACAGGCGCACATGCACGCTACCAGGCGTTTTTAATGACATTATCGATACAGATGCCAGTAATACCAAGTGAAGCCGCATATGATCTGAATTCGGGCGTTGACGCCACATCACCGTAGGCGATACACGCGAGACCGTAATCAGCGAGGAGCTTCGCGAGTTCGGCGCCGCCTTCCTGGATAGACTCACCGCGGATAACGACGCCGTCAAGGCCGACGAGGTTGGCCCACTCCGCCACAGCGAAGGCGTTCAGGTGTCGAGGGTCCAAGGTATGCTGAGGCTCGGACCCGCCCGTGAGCATTCCGGACCGGGAGAGGAACAGAACGGGGTACTTCGATTGCTTGAGTCGCAGGGCCAAACAGAGCTCCGTGTTGAAAGAGCCCAGCACCACCTCACGACCTCCTCCCAATTCTTGAAGGCTCTGAACAAAACGTGGGTCGATAAAGTATAGTAGATCGTACTAGGAAGCACTCACTATACAGCGATAATGAACTACGCTGGCTCCATCCCATTGGCCCCAATTGGTAACCCTTATTGGGCGAGACGACTAGACATACCAATATAGAAATGAGCTGTGATTTTTGACTCGAGCATTAATTTAAGACCGCTGCAATTTTATATTATCATTCATTCTACTAAAAGACTCTGAAAACGGTATTGAGTGACTCCGGTGACTCATCGTTTTTAGTAAAATCGATCTGCCCGGTCTGGACTAAGAACTGGGATTTCATTTAAAAAGTACCACTGAATTAATTAGTATTTTCATCATGCTAGTTCACCTAAGGAACGCCATCTGAACAAATCGATCGGTTTACAGCAAATAAAACAAACTTACCAAGCGCAGTGTACACTACTTAAAAGTACAGTTGGGATTTCAGTAAGCGCAAAGGAGTACCAGTTCTCGACCAATCCAGCAGAGGAAAAGAGGCAATAGGCTGAATACTTGTTAAATTTAAGTCATTCGGAATTGCCTCTAAAAATAAGCAACATAAATGCCGGCAATAAGTGCTCACTCTGATGACATTATCGGCGAACTTGTTGATGGAATAGAAGTATTTGCTCGGATGGCCAAACTCGGCAAGGGATTTCTCCGTCTCCCCGTGCTCGTTGATCAGTCTGAATGCCATGTAGGGGGTGTCCTGGGGGTACTTCAGTTCCACATCCAAAGCCAGTTTTGTGGGGACCGTGGTGAGCAACTCCGAAAAAAGCGGTGCGTATTCTGCTAGCTTGGAGTGCCTTTGCAGCGTCAGCGTCTTCCCCTCAGGCTCCGCGTACTCAACGTCGTCTTCACGAACGGCACTCTCGCATGTCTTCTTGTGTGCACCCCACTTCAAATCCTTCAATTCACTCAGCGAAAATCTCGGAATCAGATTCTGCATGTTTTTGTTACACACACCCGAAGCTGAAAATTCAAGAATGCCTGCTAAAACAGCAGTGCTTTTAACCAATAAGTAGTCTCAGATGTTTACCGTGAAAAACATCAACCTCGTACTTTGGACAGCCACACGGTCTGGTTTGGTCGCACTTTTTAGTGATGAGGTTGAAATTATGGAACAATACATGGTCTGTAGAATCGCGAATCGGAATCACGTCCAGTTCGACCATGGGAATCCCGATTTCTGCGGCCTTTTTGAAGGCAAGGAGGGTGTTCTCCGGCCACCTCTCCTCTGCAGGTACCGAGTCATGCTCCGCACCAAGACCTCGATGTCCTACACACAGGAGGGAGGACGGGTCCACTGGTTCAGGGCTGACTGGGCGCAGAGGGAATTTCTGGGCGGGACCACGAGGATTGTGGCAGTACCCAAGATCCTCCGACAAAGTCGGATTAATCACCATGTGATAGACTAAACAAAGAGAGCAGATAGTCCGATTATTTTGTTTTGAACAACCCCCCTCAAGTCTAGAGGGCGGCGTTTATTTTTCACTGAACCATTGCCATAAAACCGATTGAAAATAGGTGGTTATTCGGTACTAACCAAGAAATTCACACAAACAAGTTACCTAAAGCGCTGTTAATTTGAACTTAGTAGTTTGCGTGTTTAATAGCCAAGGTCATTTAGTGACAAAATAGGGGGAAGGAAGATATCAGCATATGGCTTTGTAGAGCATTATCCTCATGATTTTACGGTTTTGCTGAAGATCCTAGTCGATAAAGATACCAGGGCTAAAGTAAATCCCATGCTAAATTAGGTTCGATTTAGCCACAGGTTCCACGATGCAAACAGATCAAATCCACATCGTGAAGCCTGTATTTAAAGCTTTGTTTGGCTGATTGCTTGGATACATAATATCGACTCGAGTATCATATCGACCAAAGTGGAAACACAAGTGAGAAAATTTGGCTCGCCACTCAAGTTTGGTGTATTCTTTTGGAGAAGACACCGCTTAAGATGAGGGGAGATCCGATGATTAGGCATGAGATAAAAACGTACCATCTAATTCTCCTCCATCATAGCCTAATTTCACCGTTTTCGAGTTCGACTCCGCGGCAACAGTCGTAAGGCACTCAAAGCCAACCACAGTGCCGGTCGAAGCATTCGACGGGTCCTGTGCGAGATTCACTTCAACCAGCTAAAACGAAGTAAACGAGCCTACTTTGTCGGTTGCATCGTTGAATAACAACCACTCGGACCCAGATAGTCCCTGTTGCCTACCAGAGAGTGCAACTCGTGCTTGTGATTTCCTCAAGCTTCGTTAGATGGAGTAAATTAGAATGGACCAGGTGTCATCTAGAATTGGCTCAACTGAATCTGCTTCGTGGCCACTCAAATTCAAAGTTAAAGTGTACTTCATTTACAAAATGTCCAGGTTAGCCAAAAAGGTACGTGTTTACTCACTAAAATTTTAAAAAAAAAATTAGGTTACTCGCAGTCCAATTTGTCGTCTCCCTCTCCTTTAAACGACTTGAATTTATGCTTGATTGAATGAATACTTAAGAGTAGTAAAACACGGGCTTCGTTGGTTGTTTTGGCCGCTACAAGTGATTGGAGTTTAACCGGTGGACGAATCGCTTAGCCAAATAACCGCGTTAACCTGGACCTCCAAGTGGATAGGGTGATACGAGTAAATATTAATTAAGCTGATGGCTGGTGCAACCGCGGCCCACCAATTACCTCTGGTCAATGACGTAGATGTTGCAGTTCGTAAACATGGGTGCGTTTGTGTATTTTATCGTCAACTATCTACGCAACACCCCCCTCCCCCTACGGGTGGCCGCCGGTCTACCAGCACGGCCTGTCACCACGCCCTGCACTGTGACACACAACCCTGGTTCTGCGCGTGAGGTCCAGCAGTGACGCCTGTGGAGGACCGCTGACACACACACACACACACCATGGCAGCCTGGCTTTGTCTCAGCGGGCCTCGGACGCTTAAAACCGCACTACGGCGGAGGCCGGTCTCAACTTGTCAGCAAAACATCCCACTTGCGTTTACGTTTTCTCAAACCAGGTTGTCTCAGGCTCGCTCCAGTTGTGCTGGCTAAAGCTCAGGCTAATGCTCAAAGTGAAGCGTTCTAAAACGACCATCTGAAAATCGATTTGAGAAGGAGTTGGTAAGAGCTGAATGTGTAAGGGTGAATGGGTCGCCTTGTTCTGTGGGGAGACAACGCGCCTCTAGACGCATTCAATTGACTAAATCGCCCGAAGCGTTGGATGGAGATATTAAAATTTGATCCATTGCATGATTATATGGACAGAACTGGAACTAGGTCAAAAATAACTGGCTCAAGAGAAACTTTGCGATTTCAAAGGTTTATAATTACCTTTTCGATGGCATTCACAAGGACCATTTCTTTGATGATTAAAATGTTTAAACAGATTCTGCAGATGATACGTTGTTAATTTCATCTGATATGTACAACGATATGCCATGTTTAAGCGCCTGGAGAGAATTCATACTCTTACCGTTTTAAAGGCATAATTTTGGAACTATGATACGCAGCATGGCAAGAACTGGGTTTTTTGGAATGTTATCAAATAGACCCTAAAGGTATTTATTCTTTTTTATCTCTTACCGTTCATCCTTCTGGCAGATCCATTGATTAGGAATCATATCTTTAAACTCTACCACATCCTTTTACTAGAATTTCGATTTAATCTTTTTTTAAATATTCGTGTTTTGCGGACGTTTAGCCACGGTGATAATACCGAGGCAATTTTAATTAGTACCGCATCGGCTGACCCAAATATTAAATCGAAGGCCTTAGCTACTTCTGTGTCAGTATATATCGATTTTTTTAAGACAGATCCGAATGTCACTATTTTTGTGTCGTTCCTTTACACTTAGCGAATTCATTATTGCATCATACATAATTCTCACGGCGTCATTATTGGGTTCTGTGACTTTGTTTGTTTCAGCCGATGTTAAAAACTGCTTCATAATTTTTTCTTCAAAGCTGCTGAAAGCGATTCCCTTGGATTTCAAGTGCATATAGAATCGTCGAAATTATTGTGACATGATACAGCACGAAGGGCACAGATAACAAACCACAGAGGTGATGGAAATTCAACCGTTATCAGGCAGATCAACAAGTATAGCTTTCGGACTCCGGAACACACAACGTCGGTTGCATTTTTAAGTCATAAATTTGAAAAGGTGGTTGCTAACCCCTAGGGTGCACAAACGGCTGAATGATGGAAGGCGGGTGAGGCGTGATAGAGGAGGTAGGAGAACACGAATGCGTGATCACAAAGGACGGCCCTAAAGGCAAAGGGATGAGTGGTGGGACGGACACGCAGTCTAATTGAAGCAGTGACTTACCAAGGTGTCTAGACATGCATAGGCAGATGGGATGAAAGTAAAGTGGCAAAACTGCTTGAATATTGTAACTTTTAACTTTAGTAGTTTTCTTCGGTGTTGCGCCACCAAATTTCCAGATATAATAATAGGACACTAACACAGCGTAGATAATCGTCATCACGACGGGTGGTTCCCAAACGGTGAAATGACTACGTTCGTGTCAGCAAAATTCGCTGCATTAAAAGTAACTTCTAATAGGACGACAGAGAGCGTGGTACAACGTTGTTGACTATCACTACACCTATGTAAGACGCGTGCAATGGAATTTTGCGAGAGTTACGCACTTTTTAGCATCCAATTTCTATTTAACTGAACCCTTGTTAATTTTTGTGCATTGATTTAACCGTCGGTCGCTAATAGCAATTTTTTAGCACAGTAACAAACTAGTGTTTGTAGCCTTATTATTCTACTCAGGATGCGATAGTGGAAGGACATTTGACAATTAAGTTGGTTAGAAAAATGGCAAGCGTGCTTTTAAGTTTACTCTCAATAGTTTTTTATACAAGAGTTATCTTTGAGACTTGACATACCTGACTACTCCCTGGTCATCTGTGTTCCCAGACCCCATCACAGAAGTGAACTGCAATCAGCAGCAGAAAATTTGGGCTTCAAATTCATATAAGGGGCTGTGGTTTGGCCTTGGTAGAGACATCAACAAGAGTTTATATCGAATGCACGCACACAACGTACCCATCTAAATATTGGAGTCTCTGAAGAGCACCGGCAAAGGAGACCTGTAATGGCATCCTTTGTCTCCATTGAGACCCAACGTTCTTTGAGGGCCTCACCTTCGAGTCGCCATGTTGCGTCATGAGAAGGACCCAGTCTCTGGAGAAATGAAATGTGTTTTGCTTGGTCAACGTGTACAACAGCGGTTTTGAAGGCCTATACGTATATTCTGACAGAAAAATGGCATCTTACGCTACTTTAGGGGCAAATTACGGGTTATTTTGGAACGACCCTTAAGACGACACCTGTCATTGCCGCAAAAGCTTGTTTAATGCTATCGGTGTTACAAAAATTAATAAATTTTATAGATAATGAATTAGGTCTTGCTCTAAGCAGGCATATATTTGTGACTTTGTAGAATAGTAAGGGAATGCACACCGAATGCATATCCGACAAAAATAATCGATACAAAGCGATTTTCATAGATAAATCGACACAGCCGAAAGGTTGATTAAAGGAGGCACGTGGGAAGATACGATTTGACCCTATGATTCATTACCATCCATTCCATAGCCTAAGGGGTGTTTTTGATGGATTTTGGCCCATTCTTAAAAACCTTTGGAGGACGATACTTACTCTCTGGTAAAAGCTGAGCATTCTGGTCATTGAAAAAATGAAATCCACCCAAATATGCCTCCAAAGACTCCACTTTTGTTCTTCTATGGACTGTCTTATTCAATAAAGTTACTGTTCAACACAAATTCACGTTGTCAGTCTGTCATTTGTAATGCGTTCTTAGGTTTAGAGGAAGTATTGCCAAAGTGTTTTGTAAATATGCCGTAGGCAACAAGAGTTAACTCTGGACGAGGTAATGAATTTGCTGTAAAGTTCAACGAAATCATTTATTTGCAATTATGTTTGCAATAACACTGACTAACGATATCTCCTGTCAACGAAAAATTTATCAATAACTTTATGCTTTTGACCGTTTAACTGTCAAGCTCTGTTGATTTACTGTGATTTCTAAGGAACTAGGTTTTATTAATTTTTTTCTCAAAGTGGTTGAACTACCTTCCGATTAAATTACACATACAATGTAATATTCATTTGAAACTTGCCAGAAGGCATGCCGATTTCTCTAAGGGAACTGGCTTCGTGTTTGCATAGATAGATTTTACTTGGAGATATCGGTATTGCTGTGAACGCAGACCACAAAAATAGACAATGAACGCTTGCGAGCCAGCCGACAGAACTGTCGAAATAATAGCTGGAACTTTTCTGGATCTGAAAACAAACAAAGCACGAATTCACTATCTACACATATCGGCCTAAAAATTATTTATGTAATGGAAATAATCACGAGGAAGGTAAGCAGCTTCCGCGGAAAAATCACGGACGAGAAATATAGTCAGGCGAATAGCTAAGAATCCATGAAAATATTTTAATGGATACTGGATGTCATATTGAAGTTAACCATCCGCCTTCTCGATTTGCATACAAATAACCAGACTTGCAGAGAAGAGAAAGGTAGATAATTAAGCTCAAATGAACTATTTGCGATTGCACTAGCATAAAGAATGAAAATCGACGTCTCACTTTTGAAGCAATATACTACAAGCAATATTTGCCTGTTATAAGAGGCAATCCAATTGACTTTGGCTGTAGAGCAACAAAAACAGCTTTTAATCTTAACTAAAAATCTTTGACAAAGCGTTGACTAAGAAAGAAATTTATTGCTTTCCCAAAAACATTCTTATTCTTTCTAACATTCTTTTTTGTCTCTTAGCAAATTTAGGTAATAAAATAGATAAATGAGTAAGTATTTCTTTAACCACTTAAAACATTTAAATACAACAGTGTTAATTTGGCGGTGATCGGAGTTGAAATTAAGACATTAAATAAACACAGATTAGTTAGGTTCACTGAAAATTTCTTCATATAACAAAAACAATGAACCAACGCAGGACCACAAAACAAATATCCAGCACACATACCCCGCCATCACGAAACGCCGCCGAGTGATATAGAGTAGACACAAAAGGATTTGGTACACTTAAACTATAGTCAATGTCAAGTCAGTATTTAAAGAATTAATAATGATTAAAGGGCTTTTTTAAGCAAAAATGTAATTCAAAGTGACTGTTTCTCAAACAATTTGATATTGTTTCAAAAAAAATTGTTGCAAATAAAGATTTAGTTAAGGCATACGCAAGCATTAAATTATGAACTGATGCCCTTAAGATGTTAGTGATTTATTTATCATAATAAAATAGCAAAATTTTTTTCAGTAAAATAAATCAGAATGACTATCACTTGGACTCCTTGAATAATAAACAAAAATGGCGAAATACCTCTGATGACCCTCAATATTACGATTCAAAGTACATACAGCTAATTTTATTTGGATTCGAACGCTACTGGAACGGGTTCAAATTGTTTTCAGCCACCACTGTTAATTTTATTATTATTTGGAATCCTGACTTTATTTGGCTACAGGCGTAGTAGCAAATCTGGGACAGAAATATCTATCTCATTGAATCAATTAAATTGTGAGCTGTTAGAGTACAGAAAATTGCAAAATTAATTTACTTCCAAGGACTTCCTAAAAAATTATTTTGTAAATAACATGCATTCAAACCATTCCATCGCCACCCTCAGTTGATTCCAACCAAAGCGTCCTTGCTTTATCTAGTACTTGGTATGCTCTAGCCTTGACAAAGCAAAGTAACAATATCGAAATGATAAGGTATCTAAACCACCAGTACCATCGTTGGTTTACAAATTTAATACCGAATTTAGAAACTCGAATCAAACAAGTTTCATGTCTTTCGTAAACTTACTTGATTTTCATTTCTAGACAAACGAAACGGTGTATTAGTTTTGCATATATCACATTTAAATATAATTAAGATGAATATTGACACTTGCATCAAGGGAATTTTTCATGGATTTAAAATGCAACTTCAGGTCATTCGGGAATACCCACATTATTTTGGGTCACAAATTTCTGTGATGGCAAAGACCGTTTGGAGAGCTACAGAATTTTGATGTCTGTTCTTAGTAATCTTAGTGCCTTTCATTTGGTATTTTTTTAAATATCACTAGTCTAATTCATCTTATAGTCTCCGACGTTTTTCACGAAATATGTGCTTATGAAAAAATAAAATCAATACACTTAATTAAATTGTATATCAAATGTAGTTATTGGTTGCAATTTTCTAACTGTTATCGTATTACTGACATTAGCTGCTTCCGATGATTTTTGATTGAGCACATATTTTTGTTGTAAGAGGCAATTTTACCTTTCTCAAACCACGAATTCGTTTCACAATCTGGCCTTCTTTATTTGGCGAAATCGCAAATAAAAGAAGGTCACTTGGAAATGTATTTACCTCATAGAGTAAGCTCTTATGTGTAAGGATTCTAAAGCCAGGTCGCACTTAGTGAACTCTCCTGACACAAACTTTATCAGAATCAACCATTGTAACGGAACTAATCATGGTGTTACAGTGAATGGCACCAAAACTGGTGAAAAACGAATGACTTGACACCCGTTTAGGAGTGTGCTTAATGTCTCGCCTTAAAACTGAATTCCTGTGAAAGAGGCTTTACCACAATTGTGGACAAATGTGTATTTAGTTAGTGAATCTCTCCAATGTTCGAACTAATAACAAAGTAGTTATGTGAAATGAACGATTTCTTGGTTAGCATATTGGACTAGCATTACTGTCGAAAGTCATAATTACCTGAAATCGTCTACGCATATACGTTCGAAGTAAAAATGGAGGATCAGCAGGCTTGTAAGAACAGACTGGTGATCATGCCCTCGATAATGTAAGGTGTGCATGAGCCCACCAAATACCATGAGATGTGAGTTAGGATAGCGCGGAATATTTTACACAATGACATGCAAAACGCCTTCTCACCAATCAGATTACTAATGTGTTGGTTGCTGAACGAAATCTGAAATCCAGTACAATAACAGTTACCTTTGCTTTTGGTTAACAAGTGGTGCATAAGCATCAAGTGAATAAGTGCGTTTTAGCTAAATGACATTTTTCAGGGCTCCTAGTTTCAGTGAGTCCAGCACCTCTTCGCTTTGAGAGATGTGTATTCACAACAAAGTGTTCACCCAAATTGGACCAGACAGAACCATTTATTCCGGCCCCCGTTCTGGAAAATTTAATGCAGCATCCCGCTACGGTGATACCAAAAATGTAGCCTTACATTGAGAAATCCGTTTTAGTGGGTTATCAGTAAATTCCTTAAAAGTCGGTTTCAGATTAATGACTTTACTTTTTTTAAAACCCAGCAAACACATTCGCTTATGCATGAGTCAACACCCATTGAATTGATTCTACACAACACGAGCTGCTCAGAGGCTTAAATGGCAAATATTAGCGCCTGAAGACTCGTTGAAACGTGTTAACCAATTGACTGATACACAGCAAATGGGTTTAAATACACTTCATTTAACTTCGTTTTGCTGACGACTATGCAGAAACAAATATGACTAAGTGAATGAAGAATCCAGTCTGTTGTGGTTAGAGGGTCAACTTTTCAAACTACCAGAAAAGGAAACATCTACGCCCAACTCATGAATCCGACCTTGTGTTCCTGGTCGATTCCCCAAAGTTCAATACTTTTAATAGCCCTGCGAGGTTATTTCTCATAAAATAACTATAATCGAATTATGCAACAGTAACCCACGATCGTTTTTCACTTGAAAATCTTGAATAACACGACGACTTGGTAGGATAATTCGGCATGTTTGACGTCATGAAATTAGAGGGAACCTCCTTAGACACAAAGCCAAACATGAATTTGTTGGAATTATCACAATGGCTTTAAGGCATGAAAACTTAGAGAAGACAGACCGACAAACTGCTCACCTCAAATTGCAATCAACACACAAATCATTAGTTGGCCAAGTGCCGATCGATATTGATCCGAGAAAAGGCCACTAGTTTCGAAGAGGCACAGTTAGTTTAAAATAAGCATGTATGGGAATTGAAACCCTGTTGTGCAAAGATTATAAATTAGTCATCCTTCTCTCTCCTGGCTAAATCGTTTTTGGGAATAATTACAATTGGTTGTTGGCCCCTTCGCCAAGCGTTTGCGAGGTTTCGCAGAACCGAGTGGAAGCCCATCACTTCGGCCACGGGAGCAGCCTCGGCGAGCTGCTGGATGTCGTGCAACACGGGCGTGAGACTGGGCGGAGGAAACGAGGCGTCAGGGGAGCCTTCGGGCTGCTGATGCTGCTGCTGCTGCTGCTGACAGCAGATGTCGACGAGGGACTCGAGGTTAGAGGCTGTCGGCGGGTCCGACAACGACGACGACGACGACGGGTGGGCATCATTTTCGTCAAAAGCATCACCGGCTTTCACCCTGGACATTGCTGCATTCTCAAGGCGCTTTTTCCGACGAAACCGCATGTTGATGATATCTCGCGTGGTACAGATTTTTCCGTATTTTTCTGCAAATTTCAAAGGTGACGAGTAATGAGATGGTTAGAAGGCATTTAGTTTCTTCACATTATAACTGCGAAGTGAATATTAACAAGTTAACCATCACGCATCGACTAAGCCGAAGCTAAGGAAACTTGGAGTTTTTCAAGTTTAGTTTCGAAGGAATTCAGGGAACTTAAGTTCTTCGTGAAGAGAGTATAACTAACAAACGACGATCGAAATGTTCATCGTAGCAGGTCCATAAAAGATAACGGCGATGACCGCTAAAAAGAATACTGTGACGACAACCTGGCAAGTCACACTGAACAGGTGAGTTTATAATATAGTATACACCAGCGATCGGAAAGCATGCTTAAAGAAATCTTGTCGCAGTGCGGCCCAATATCAAAAGCTTTGGTTTCGTATTCTAGAAACATTGCGTCGTGTTAACCCGAACACAAAAGATTGCGAAATGGTTAAGATAGCGGCGCAGTCAGCGGATACCGATAAAATGAAAGGCACAAATGGCGGTGGCATTTCGCTTAATTTAACAACCGTGAAGAAATTCTATGGATTTCCACGAATAAGCATTTCTGTGGATTGTGAAATGACGGAAGAAAAAGGTCCAGACGTTTTAGTGAGGTTTAACAACATTTCCGATACAACGACCCACGCTTTAATTCACGCAGTCGAGGCCGGTTCGACAAAATATAAAACGAGAGCCTAGCGTGTATTCTATTCAAAGTTATTATTACCTGATTAAAGAGCACTAATGTGCCGGTATAAACATGTAAAAACATAACGTGAAGTTAAACATAAGTATGACGAAGGGTATTAAAATAACTACGCAATAGTATCGACATGGACACTAAATGTCAATGAGCAAAAAAGCCAATAACGACCCGTGAATGAGTTAATGGTGAAGCCCAAAAGTAGACATACCTTTAATATGGTGCTTGAGATCTCCCATATTGGGATTGTAAGCGAGAAGTTGCTCGATTTCAGCCGTTTCAACAGGCGTTAAACGGCGGTTGTGAGGATAGAGCATTGCAGACTCAGGATCGACTGGATGGCAGTGGCGCATATCATAACTCACTATGTGCAGCCGGCCGTTGGCATACTTCACAGAGAAGCAGCTTCCACAGCCTATCTTCGTGGTGTGCTGGTTTCGCCGCCGTATGGGCTCACTCCGGCGCGAACCATAGTGGACACAAACGTAGCGCAATTTCTTGTATTTGCATATGGTTTGTTGGTGGTCTTCAGTGTCGCCAAACAAACCACTGGAATATTTTATGTAAACCGACCCTGTTGCCTAGACAAATAAGTAATTTTTTTAAATATCATTGGGAGGATAGACTAAAAGCATTTAAACGTGTGGCAAGGTAACCTAGTTCAACTAACCTTTTCGAAGCCTTTTAGGCGGTTGGTAAATTCCATGTAAGACCCTGCAGACATACCAGGAAACGCTTCACGAAATTTGTCACTGCAGTCAATGAAAGCTAGTAGGAATAAAGTAAAATTCACAAAATTGAAAATTACCTGGGAATGTTGAGGAGTCAATTTCGGCTTTCATTGAGGTTATTGGAGGAGGGTGGTTGTGAATCATGACAAATTTTGCAACCTTGAAAACACCCTTCACACTGGTAAAGTTGATCTGGGAAGGACATGGAATTTCAGGTTGTCTAATATAACATAAAATGTGATTGCGTTAAGATTAATTTTTACTTATTTAGCTGCAGATGGTAGCATCAACGAAGCAGTACCCATTGCGAACAGCTTAATGGCTAATATACGATAGTAAGTAACCGGTAAGGTGGTTTCGATCAAAACATACTTCCACGCGCCAAACACTAGTGAATAATACTTGCCACTTGATTTGCTACAGGATACGTCCTTCATAAAATAATGCTAGCTGCCACACACTTCAACTTCACACTGCAAGTCTATTCAACCAAGTACATTTTAGATGGTAAATTAATATAATCCCTATATGTGTATAGCATCATGAAAATCATAATGACCCTTAATTTCAACATTTAACTTACTTCGAGCAACTTGAAGAGCCTTGGACATGTAACGTACAACCATAACAAATATGGTTGTAGATCAGTAGGTTGCGCCTGATATCGTTTTCTCGATATCGCTTTGACCGTTTGATGGTATAGGCATAGCCTGTTTCCTAAATCGAAAGTTAGTGATAGGACTGAGAAACCTCAGTAAAGTTTCTTAACGCCAACTTCAGCGATTCGAAAGAGTCAAGTTCGAGAATCTGAAAGGCATCCAAAAACTGTTGAGTTATGTCGTAGTATTCAGATGCTCCTTCATAAATGTCCCCATGCATCATTTTCCATGATGCCTCTTCAAACTGTTCGGTTGTCCGGTCCATATATTTGTCTAAAGACTGTGCACCTCAATTTCCACAATCCCAACGCCCCTGACATACACAAGACCATTTACCAATAGGAGGCATTGAGGTGACCTTAGGCTGTCGACAAAACAAGTTCCACGTCAATAAACTAAGATTTGGAACTAATATAGGTAATATGTATAGGTAATAAGTATGTCTTACTTTTCGATTAACATTGTCTCTAATAGCTTAATTAATCTCATCTTATAAGGTTTATGTAGAAAGTGATTCTCACGAAATGTTGATGATAATAGTTCAAAGTTCTGACCATTGGACTGCATATAAACACACCTGAGTCTCGAATGGACAAATTCCTGACTGGTGCTGCGAGAGCTCCTGTCCAGAAAATCACTAAAAAGAAATCCTGTAGAAATATTCCATGGGTTGAAAAATAGTATGTAAATCATTCTAACCCAACTTTTAAGCCGCCCTAAAACAGTGAATGAAGTAGTTCACCAGACTGAAGTTGTGTCTGTCTTACGTAAATGTTTAGAAGGAGCTGATGTATGTGGTAATTCATCAATAATATTTCTAGTTGCCGAACCTCTTGTTTTATGGCCCCCCTGGTACTGGCAAGACATCTTTGATTCTTGCCCTCGCACGCCAGTTGTTTGGGTACGTGTAGTTGCTGTCTTTTCCTGCTGATGCTTTCGTTCATAATGCGTTCTTTTTATAGCCCGTTGTACTCGGAAAGAGTTCTTGAACTTAATGCTAGTGATGAGCGTGGTATCGCCGTTATTAGAGAGAAGGTTAAGAACTTTGCAAAGCTAGCAACTGGAAGCGTTAATTCGACCACCGGTGAAACGTCTTCCATTCCGCCTTACAAGCTTGTTGTCCTTGATGAGGCAGATTCGATGACTGCTCCAGCTCAAGTACGTCACAGTTTTTTTCACATTGTTACTGCCGTGCAGACTTGTTTCGAATGTTATTGGTTTGCAGGCAGCCCTTCGGCGGACGATGGAAACTGATATGAAAAGCACTCGTTTCTGTTTAACATGCAATTACGTGACCAGGATTATCGGACCTATTTCAAGCCGGTGTGCTAAATTTCGGTTTCGGCCTCTAGACAATGAAGTTGCTGTATCTCGACTGCGCTATATTGCTGATTGTGAAAAACTTGGTGTCTCTGACGAGGTTCGTTGTTTCTACTGAATACTGAAGCTCAGTTTTAATTTTCACGCATCGGCCCCTTTTTGTGCGGTCCATATTAGATGTGCTCGCCCATCCGATTTCACTGCATCACCACCAGTCTGTTGTACCCAACACCAGAACAGTCTACTTCATCTTTAGGCTTGGGCATCGTAGCTTGTTTTCGAGCAATCGTTGTTGCTACCACTTATTGCTTCATTATCGAGTCACCAAAAATGATGCTTTTTTTTAAAAAAAAAACCTTTTGCAATCTTGCTTATTGCTGCACTTCAGTGGTTTGAACTAAGTGTTACATGTCGGCATCGCTTACTTCCACTCTATTGAAACCATCGTCTGTCATCTAAGCGTTGTTGTTATAAGTAGCCTTGTTTTCACTAACCCGGCTTCATCCGCTTACGTAATGAGTAAACATGTCCTAACTTGTTTATTGGGATTAACCTTCTAAATGTGACGGGGTTTCGAGCTAGCCCCACCAGTACTGCCTACTCACTTCGTCATTAATGGGACACCCTATTTTCTTTAACTAGACATTAAACCACCTCTTGGATCTATGCGATGGTGATCTCCGTCAGAGCATTACCCTTCTCCAGAGTGCTTCTCGTTTTGTTGCACCGCTGAGCATCGAGGGCTTCAATGAGCCTGTCCCGATCACCAGTGCACACTTAGATGAGCTGGCCTCTGTTATTCCTGAAAAATTTGAAGAGGCCCTTGTCTCTGCCGCCAAGGGGCGTAATTTTGAGAAGATCCAGTTAACTATCAAGGTAAGTGATCCCCACTTCGAAACACTCATGCTGTTCTGCCCCAGCTTTTGCCAGCAAAGCTCTAAATCCCGGATTCAGGTTCCAAGCTGGGACCATTCGTTATGGCAGATTGCAACTTATCGTTTTTCTGGCTTAGCTTTTGTTCATTTTATTGCAGGAAATAATATATGAAGGTTTCTCTGCTCTCCAACTCGTGAGCCAACTCCAATCCAGGGTACTCAAGTCCACTGAAATCTCAGACCTTTCAAAGCAAAAAATATTGGATGCAATCGCAGTAGGTGGTGGTCTTATTGTCTAGTGATTGGTTCCACTCACTGCTTTCATGTCATTTTTGTTTTTATTTAAGGAAGCTGATGCGTGTATGGTTGAAGGCGCGGACGAATACCTGCAGCTTCTTTCTGTCGGCGGCCAAATGATCAAGGCACTGAGTTAAGAAGCCCCTCCACCTTTAAACTGCATTTACGTGAATTTTATATGAGATTTTGCGTTCGCGTGCACTCAATGCCGCCTTTGTAATACAAGCGTTTTGCCCTCTTAATCTAATCCTAATTCTGCTGCACCCTTGCATCCTAATTAGATGGGAATGCACTCCATGCGACATTACTACAGCCGCTCATTAGCTTGCGCCGTAAATTCGCCTCTACCGAAACGCCAAACGTGTATCTCGAAGCAACAGCACACATTTCTAATTTGAAATTGAACTTTGCCACTTTGTCAATCAAGCTCCTACTTATTTGTGGGTGGGCTGTGGTGACGATGTAATTATCACAATTCAGATTACTGACCTGTGTGATTATCCCGTGAAGCATTGGAATCCACATGCGCGACACTAATGCTGTGGGCCACTGTTAGGATGGTTACCCAGATAAACGTGCTAATAATTTCATAGGAATTCCTTTCTGTAATTAGGCATGGGTTTGTTTGCTTCGAAGTAATGAAGTCTCCTAACTACGTGTCGTTTTTGAAGATTTTTGTTAAGTACTCGGGTAAACGCCTCCATTGACCCGACTTAAATCGTACTTTCCTAGTGGTGCAGTTGCGATTATTAGCCTTGAAAGAAAATGTGCCCTGCTCACATGCCACAGTTATCGGGCTTGTGTGTAGTTGATTTCTCATCCAATCGTCTACTTTAGTATAATTCATCAATATCCAGTGAACGAAGCTGACGCATGTTAAATAAATCTCATGTGAGGATCAGCATTTTCCACAGTTTTATTGACCACCAGTTCTGGCCCATCAGGCCATAGGTCTAGTTGGTTTAGAGTGCTTTAAGTGTTTAAAAATTAGCCCACTGCGGTTTTATCTTAAAATTACGTTGTGTGATCATCCTTGGATGATATTTCCTGCCATTGCTTGGAATAATCGATAGTGTATGACTTTTACCGTACTACCAGATGTGGCAGTCCGCCTCACATCTGTGCTGGTAATTCATTGTCATAACAACACATGATGCTTCTTGTTGCCATGTTTACCAGTGTAAACGTTCGTCTATGCATGTTTGTTGACCCAAATCATAATGAAGTGGACTGAATTTTATCAAACTTTTGAAAACAGTTATTTCGACGTAAATATCAACAGGTAATAATTTTTAACTGCAGCGAGTGTCAATATAGTTGAAAATAAAGAATCTGTCGTTTTTATCAAGTTAAAATTATTCGGCACCTGTGAATGTATTGGGTCAAAATACTAACTTTCAACCAATGTACCCCTCAAAGTATTATCGAGAAATCTTCCTTTTTAAGGGATTCGTGGAAGTATTCCAAGTTTTGCAGCATTGAGGGATGAAAACTCCCAAACGAATGTCTTCGAGATGTTAGGGCTGATCTACAATTTTTCCGACTAAACCAGAACTGACGATATGCACATTTGAGTGTCCATCCACTTTCTGAAATCACATATGGAACTTTTACTCTGATTTGCTCGAAACCGTGATCTCAATTTCTTTACCTGCCTTCTCAGTGGGTGCCTTGTCTGATTCACTCGATTAGACTAGTTAGGCTTTAAGGACCTCTCAAACTGTAAGCTTTTCCGTCATGCAATTACTTCTAAGATAACATATTCCAAGCTATGTGACAAGCTGACTCCCCTAGTCATATTATTAATCGTAAATCGATCATTTTCTTTCACCAGATTTAATTTTCTATATCCCTTTATGGCTTAAGGACATTTGTCGTAAACACACTTTTTTACGGCGACAGGACAGCTAGGTCGCCTTCCACTTCCTTTTCATTCAGACCGGATGATAGATGTTGATTTTGGTTCCAACTGTTACATAGTCTTTTTCCTTAGTATCAAAGCTGGGTATGGGTCAATACACTGTTGAGGGCCCGGGCCACTGCGTTGGATCTAGGCCAATTACGCTACCCTGAGTACCCTCTAAGATGAAGAAGGCCGGTGAGGAGGCGGCACAACCGTTTACTGGCTGATGCAGTTGAGTGGACTAGTAAAAATACGGAAGTCGGAATGGTCACGTGGATAAAGCGGAAGGTCGTGGTAGATGCAGAGGAGTGAACCCGCGTGACTGACGGTCATGCCGTGAAAAGGGGATCGTGTGTGTGAGGCTGCTACAATCGGGTTATTGGATGTGAATCAACGCGATTCATTGCAACACCTAAGAGCCCCATTCACAAGACAGCTTTGAAGGCCTGTCTTTTCCGTCCATCAAGTTCAGGCTTCGTGTTGCAACTCAACTAGCCATGTTTGGGTTTATACACACAAACATAATTAAAATATCTATATTTTCAAAGAAAATATTTGTTTTTCTGGGAAAGTGTTTTGCAATGGTAAAGAAGGGTAGTGGTCAATGTGTCCTGGATCTTGTCCATAAAGAGGTTCCGGCACTTTTCTGATGTAAAATTCGTTGTGCGAATTATTGAATTTCTCTGGCCTAAAATGACTTCGATTTCTATAGAACTCGTTATACGTGTAACACGTGCATGTTTGCATCATTAGTTTATCGGTGCGATTAAAGTTGCAATCAGGCAAGTTACAATCGCAGAACATCTCTGCATTTTATTCGTTGCAGTTACCACAGGTAGTAAATGTCAATTCATCGTGCCACCATTTGTCCGGAGTTGAAATCACGCCCGGCCTGACGCACGCCCACCTCCCCTGTCCAGGACATGTCGGGAGCCCAATAACAAATCGTGATGGCCGGCTATTAATGCCCTGAGCGACCTTAGCCTGATGGATTAGAGTTGTAAAGAGACGATTGTAATTATTGGAGAAAATTGTCTAGAGGAGACGTTACCTCCCCAGCACTTCGTCCTTTGAAAGCGACGCTTTTTAATACTTCTTTTGCTCCAAGAAAGGATTACAAAGAGATTTGCCCTTTTTGAGACAAATGTAGACAGAGTTCAGGGCCGTAATCAACTTTTTTGTTGTTAATTTTGCCTTTAGCAATTGGACGAGTTTTCCAATGTCATCATTATTCTGCTACTACCTGTGCCAAAACGTTCTAATCGAATTTAAGCCTCCTTAGCACACAACAGCCCACATCTGGTTTTGAGGTAGCCTCACCCAACATTATTCCCCAAACAACATCGATTTAATGCAGTTTTCAAAGAACTCGAGTGTCGGCCTTTTCGTAAAGACCTTAACACCCCTTAACCACATGGAGTCCCTGCCAGCCAACCAAATATTTTCTTCGTACCTCCCAGATGCCCGGTAAGCTGGGTGAACTGACCCTGCCAACTTAGCGCACAAATGTTATGCTTAAACCCCACCTCACATCAATAGGTAGGCCAATGGACGCCTAACGTGTGAGTATAGGGTTTCTGTCGAACATGGTGGTATTCACCTCACAACCTTCACCAAAGGCAGCTGCCGATTAGAAGAAGTAAGGTCATAGGTTCATCTGGATCTCTGAACCGGGGATTGGTCGTGTCCTTATTTGATGCGTGCGAACTAAAATCAATGACGCCGTACTAAAAAAGCCTCCAAATTTTGAACATGTGTTTTATGCGTTTCAGGTTTTCACATTAGAATTCTCCATTCAAATTGTATGCTTTCATGCCTCACAAACTGGACAACCACTTAATTTTTTGCCTTGTGAATTCATGTTCCTAAAAAAAGTGTAGGATCTGTCTCCGAAATTTCCGGACTTCGTTGAGTTACACCCGCTAGATCTGAGGTGATGGATTAAATGGATTATTTGCTATTCACGCGTTTCGAAGTTTATTATTGGTTTCGAAAACGAATTTATCTGAGAAATTAAATTATTAAAGACGGCAAAAACAATCGCAAATAGGCCATGAGGGATTAAGTTGTGCATAGAACATGAAGGAATATCTTGAATTTTTTTTTCTGACGACTTGCGTTTGCGAGAAGATCAAATTCCAGTCATACGCTCTCCAGTCAGTCTACGTGTGAACTGTTTCGTAAATTTATAAACCAACGCTTTCCCAAAACGTCATCTAAAAGTGGGAACAAAGACAGTTTTTTGTCGCCAACCTGTTTAACTAAACCACTCGAAGTTCTAGCATTTGGTTACTGGTGAGGGACTCGGCCGATTGGTTGAAAGGCAGCCCACACTTTATAATCCAGTGGTGCAAATGTTAACCTAGAGTGCATTGCACCACCCTAGAATCAACTAATACTTCCCAGCCAAAACTTAACCCAAGTCCAAGAAGGTGTGCGCAAGTTTGTTCGTTTGATTTTCACAATTGGAACTTCCGTATTCCCTCTGGCGTACTGTGGCAGTGGTGAAGCACACCATGTGATTCTCTAGCCTAATTTATTGCACACTTGATGCAAGGCTTTGTTTCACTTTTTAACCACAGAAACATCTCGTAGCAGGATGTTTATTTTGAGCAGTCAGATGTTGCTTTCTACCTCCTCGAATGCTAACACGCTTGTCTTGTTTATAGCAGGCGCGCACACCTGTGTATTTATGAATGCCATTGTTAAGCAACCTTATTTCCTGTATTAGGTTCTTGCTGCACTTCTTTATTGATTGTCCGTGTAAAATGAACCGAAGAGGCACTTTTATTACCCCTCACGCCCCTAAGTCGTGGCACTAATTGGACGGGTTATTTGCACGAATCACTTTTTGCCTATCACGTGTGGAACTGTCACATAGGTTGCATTCACTTTAACGAAACATGAACAATATTCAGCTATAGTGTTTCCCGGAGAGCGAATCCCTAATGCATTTTAACTTCGTTATATGATTTAATAAGAGGGACCTAATTAGTTTCACGTGTCAGCACTCATTTCTTGTTGCCTTATCGAGCACGACAAATTTGTGATGGCCTTTTGTCTGTTTTACCGAATTTTGTGCCGCAAGTGCGCAGTTTCAACCCCACATGCTAGAGCGATGCAGCTATTTTTTACGGTCTACTGTTTTTGACTGAGGCAAAAACGGGCGTGCATGTGTTATGCCACATGCATTTTCTGCAAATATTTGGACATGTCTTAAAAGCCAAAAATATTCTAACTTTATTCAAACGCGTCTCTGTTAATTTATTTTGCCTCTGTTAGCTTTGAAAGTCGATCACTACAGAGTATGGACTTTGTTACTACTTCTCTGAAGTGTTTACATAATTCTAACCTGTTGTATTTAAAAAAACCTAAGATTTTCATGTTGATTGCTGACAAAGGTAACAGATTTTCACTCAAAAGACTGGTCCACCAAACATTGATGAGAATCAGTCATATATTAGGTCGCTTCTCTGGATCAAGAGGCCGCATATGGGAACCGAATACGTTCGTAATTATCGATCGCCATCTACTCATTAGCGCTGTCGGGATGAAGTTGAAGCGGAATACAAACGGTATTGAGTAAACTCATTTGCAGGTCTGTCAGTCGACGGACTCTTCCAGTCACTTTTTCGACTGACATCGTACCTGAAATGTTTATTCTTTTTTCCCTTATATTTTAACAGGTGGGATACTTTTTCAATCTTATTGTGTTAATGAATAACCTGGGACTGCAAATATAGCCCCGGAAGTTATTAAGATCATTATCTTTTATGCACCTGACAGGAGTGTGTTCTCGATGGAAATACATGGGTGTTGCAAAATGTTAGGTGGCAGCTTTTGGAGAGGCCTGGAATATATCCTCGGAATTGAAATAATGAACATACTATTTCGCCGTAAAAAATGTCCGAGGAATTCACCATAGCCACAGCATTATCGTCTAGAGCATCATTAATAGAATAAGTTGGGAGAATAGCCAAGGCAGAGATCCAATCACTGGACCCGACCAAGCTAAACTAAGTTATATTCTGGTAAAGTGTGCACCGAACCAGTTTCATTCACTGTGAGATAATGACGCATTCACGAAAGATACCCCAGTGGCATGGCTACGGATTAAACTAAAACTAACTGGGGTATCAGTCACAACGGAATAGGAGTCGAACCAATGAGGCAAGTGTGAGTCATCGCTTGGAGCGCTGGCGAGTACACCTTCTGTCAGAACACGGATGACTCGATTTCATTTAATTTTTATTTCTCGTTAACCATTATTTGATGTGTGCATGTGAGTGCGTCCTAATGCGTGGGTAACGATAAACAAAACACTTCATGTGCATATGCACTTTGGTTCATTTATGCATGAGTGGAGCCAGCTGCGAGCAATCGTTTTCACGATGATTTGTGTGCAACGAAATCCTGTTTTTGACTCTTCGTAGTCGGCAAGTCAAGTTCACCAACAACACGCTACACCAGATCAGTTTTTGATTGGCTTGTGCTTCGCTTCGTTGTGCAAAGCAGTGTGATCTTATTGGTCCATCAGCAGCTGCTACTTTGCCTTGTACCACTGTCATGCGTTTGGCTAGTGACGCACATTTCATCTCACACAGAAGCACGATTCTGCACAGCGGATTAGCAAAAAGACCTCGCCGAGAATCAATTATCAAGCGGGACTAGGATTGGTTTTCCGATCCATCAATCACATTTGAGTTACCTCCAAATGGCTTTGGTTGGCACGATTTTACTGTGAGAGCATTTTGCTTCTTCAACGGAAAAAAACCTTAGTATCTATTGCTAGTTGCCTTGAACGGAATTGCGCTTTTATCTGTTACAATAACTGATTCTAGTTTGTGCAAAGGAGGCTAAAATAGTTTCTTGTTGTTCAATTTTCCCAAAAGCGCTGTTTTTGAGTGTCAGTCAGTCAGCATTAGGCTGCGAGCACCTTACTGAGGGACTGCAATAAGAAAACAGACGATTCAAGAACAGGTCAGAATTAACAAGTGTGATATTTTATACCGCCGTGTATAAGACAACAAACTAGCCAAACGTGCCACAGTGGAGCAACGAAATCTACGATGCCGGCAGTCAAAGCCCTACGGAAGCTGGAAAGTACATTAATGGACAGTCGGCATAGATGCATGATATAATCTCCCCAGCATGTTTGAGCAGGGGTCACCACAATTACGCTTGATTGACTGCTTTGCTTTCCACTGGGACTGAAAAAAATATTGTAAGACAACTTCATGTACCAGCTGCAGCACACCAGACTATAGGACCAAGTCAGTTACTTTTGCTTCACAACTGCATGCATAATTGTGTGAGAGTACTGTTTACGACACTCGTCTTCTAAGTTAAACAAGCAAATTCGTGCCCTGTCAAAAGTGGCTCTCTAGGTATAGAATCAAGGACTATGCAAATACGCATTTTGAGCTTAAATTCATTTTAATGGAATAAAAAAAAGTAGTTTTGTGTTATGGCCTTGGTGATCTTTGGCGCACCAGTTTGAAGGTACTCGAGTGGATGACTTTGGCAATTGCATTGTGTTGCCAAGACAACGCGTGACTTTGAATTCGCATTAACTGTACTCACTAAAGAAGATCGCTATCGTGTAATTAGTGATGCACCGAAAATTCGGATTGAACGTAAATAATCCAGATGATTATACGACCAACTAAAAAGACCAAAACGACTTAATCATTACACGTTCTATGCTACCATTTTTCCAGTGTTCTAGGATGGAAAATTAATCAAGTTCTGTGTTGTAATAGTAACATTTAGATCCAAAAAACACCAGAATTTTTCAAGAAAAATACTGGCAATTTTCATGGAGCGAAGTTTCTTGTTGCTTGGTATACTAACTTATTACGGAATGAGCTTGCAATTAATCTCTGAGACCATACGTATAAGTAAGCACACTTCTTGATAAAACTGCAATTCCTAATAAGCGGACAGGACAGGAAAGATGGACGGATAATCGACATGTCAATGACGACTGACAGAGCCATTTCGTTGCGCTAATGCTCTCTGGCTACAAAAATTTCTCCAATCCCAACACCCTTTTAAGATTGGAGCAACTTCGAAAATCTACTTCGAAGGAGCAGATTTACCGGATCCCATAAACTAGTAATTCCAACTTCAAGCCAATTTTTCCGCTATCTCTGGGAACGACTTATCTGAAGAACTTATCCTCTTTTCGACGCCCAAATTCAGAACCTCAGATGCTCCGATAGGCAGTCCCCTTACTGGAACCACTCTTATCTCCAGGTCTTGACAATCACCTAAGGCAATCGAGTCCCAATTTTTATCTCGACTCTCGCATTGCTCAACCTAGTCTCTAATCTGGTCCGTCAGCTTCTCATCTGATGCGTCCGAGCTGAGACTGTTTCGCTTAACCTTACTTCCGATCGGCATTCCAAGTACACTCATGGCGGAATGTTTGCGGCGCCAACATCAACTGCCCGCGAACATCGCCGGATGATCAACTCCCGACGGAGATCAGTCACCAAAGTTACATATGTGACCAAACCTTCAGTTAACTTGTTGGAAGAAAGGGTACAGCGAATCTTTTTGCTATGATTAGTGCTGTGGTGTATCTCGACTGATGCCACGATTCACACAAGACCAGACTTCATGTTTATTCTCACCTCGGATTCCCGGCTGTAGACACTCACGCACACGCACGAACCCCGTACCTAGCACGCCGACTCCGTACTGATCACGCCCTTGAGCCGTAAATACACACGAACAGTCACGAAGCATGACAATTGCCGAGACGACCCAATAAACAGCTTAGCAGCCGTTGCCAACGTTCTGTGTACGTCACGTTTATCAAGCCACAACAGACTAAATATGTCTGAATGTTAGCAAACTAGATCTAAGATGGACAAGGTCCTAGGTGCATTATCTGCGAGAGCATTACGGTTCATCACATTTACCTGACTTCAGCTTAACATTAATCGAGAAAAATTAGTCGTTTAATAAGAATACGACCGGTAAACATGCAAAATGTCACCGAGAAGCGAAGCCTTGGGGTTATTATTTTGGATAAAACTATTTAATGGTGACTAGGGTCCATTCAATTCGTCTAATGTCCGTTAAATTACCGCATGAAAATGTAAGTCACATTTAGTTGTCAACGAATTCTGTGCATAAGCATGGGAAAACTTAGTGGATGATTATCCATAATGCATTCTAAGCCATCTTTAAGCAATATGTGTGTATCGGACAAACCAATGAACCTGGGAAGTTGGTGTAGCCTTGATTTCTACTTAGTGGTGAGGTAAAAACGTTGCCACGCTGCTTAGAAATCAGCAGCTGATTTAAGTTTCGCGGGATGTACAAAGCGCGAAGAATCTAGTTTTGCGGTGGTGGACAAGTGGGCGACCCACAATAGCCCAAACACGTACTGCAAAGAACACGTGTGGCTGATTGAGGTGAAATGCGACAATCGTCTGACACCAAAGCAAGCCAATCAGTGTTAGCTGTCGACGTGGAGTTAGCAAAATCACAAGTTTAGCTGCCCTTCTGCCTCTCGGTAGACTCCCTGGTGTGGCATTTGAAGAAACTGGGTCAAGAGGTCTTAGGAGGCATGAAATCAGATACAGAAATTCCCCGACAGATGGTTGAGGCCTCGTTCACAACCTCGTCAAATGTCAAATTATATCTCCTGAGGGGTTGCGGGCTCGTGACCAAGGCTCCGTAGTGTGTCGACAATATGGTCAAGAGTTTTTGACGTAAACTTAGGCTACTACTTACGGTACAACCTATCGAAGGCAAACTCATTGCAGTAATAACTTAATCATTGGAACTAAACCAGAATCCAATAAAAAATTCTAAGCTCAAACATAACTAGGACGATGCACCAACCAATTAAGGCTACTAAACAACAAGGAAATTATTGACTGACAGAGTGACTGGCAGATCGGCGTTAAAATAAAAAAAGGCGTTGACTGACGTTCACTGAGCACTACACACCCACATAACATTCTAGCTGTATCAACCTGAAAGCCGTTGTGTGTGCGGCTAAAATCCCTGGCAAGTACATGCACGAACTGTGACAATAGCTACCGAAGTCTTCGCAAGCCATTGTTGTATAATTTCGTTAACAGAACTCGGGACAACAGAGTAAGGCAGCAACTCGTCGAAATTTCCGCCCGTCAAATGGGCATGACTACAGCCTGTGTAAATGCAGTTGTACTTGCCAAGACGAGAAGACTTCCTAAAGTACTTAAAGTGGTCGATTTCCAGGCCTCCTCATTCCTTATCCCCGGTATGATATTTTATTCGATGTAAAGCAACACTGAGTTATAACTGAAGGCTAGCTTACGTGCAACATTAGCCACTAATAAAATTGAATGATTCTGTTTCACGTTATTGAGACCACCAGAAGGGCGTATTAGGTTTTACGGCTTTTGATGTGGACTATGAGATAGGGAAGCCAATAAAACTAATAGATAAGAGTAATTAAATTCGTGGAGACACCTAGGTCATGCTAACCAGCGCACTGAATGCGCCTGCTTTGACCTCAATGTTTGGTTTTGTTTTAAAGTGACAAATATTCTCGTATCATCGAAAGCGTAGCTGCTCTGTGTGACCAAGGTCGCGATGATTTCCCGGAGCCAAAAGTCGACGCGCACGAACACGCGTTTGCCGCTCCGGCGACGGCTGAGTCACCGATTTTAGCCGGCGTGAATGACTCATTGCCAGCACGGTTGCACACACGCGCGTGGCCAGACATCACATTCAACACGCACGGCTCTGTAAGCTGTGTCGTGTGTGGGATCAGTTAACGTGGGGTGAGGCGTCCTTAATTATCGCAACGCTCAAAGGGCGATCTGAATATTCGACTAGGATATCACAATGTTAAAGAATAATGAAGGCACTAAAGGTGTCAAGTGATTGGCGGAGAGACCATTCTAGGGGATATTCGGGAAAATACCACTTTCATATCTCAGTTACATTTCGAGGAACATAGAATACTCTCCTGGTAAGCTGAGCAAGCAGAATAAAATTGATGCGTCAAACACCGTTTGTCCAGTAACCTTCGGAGGATTAGGTCATGCTGTGGTTATCCGTGACTCCAAAACCACCGACAAAATGACAAATTCCAAGAACCCATCGGTGACTTTAATTTGTGTGACAAGCCAATGAATTCGCGGACTCTAACGTGGTCATGGGCGAAGAATGGAGTTGAGCAGGCACATCAAAATTTGACGACTCAATGACGGACTTGTGGCTAGATCACAGGCATCCATGTCAGTGCCCCTGAAGCTCGGACACGATTAGAGGCTATCACTCCAAAATGCCCAATTCCCTGCCATCAACCTCTTATAGCGGCAAAGCTGTCCATTTCTGTTCGTGGTGTCTGAGTTCAAATAACAAGGCACGAATTGGAATGCAATACTTGCCTGGTAGTGCGGTAGGAAAGGCATCAAACCCAGTTCTTCAAAACCAAATCGTCCTACACGTTTATTGACTATTATCTTTTCACCATTGTGAAATTAGGCAACCGTAAGGTGACGGTTTCATAGATTGTTCTTATGATCTAGTGAATATCCTTGAGCAAAACAAAGTACATACGATCAGTCACCCGCTTAAAGGCTGGGGTGAAACTCAAAGCAGCGTGTAGTGTTACCCTGAGACGTGCTTCACCACGCCTATTGCTTTCTACAGAGGTATACTTTGACATGCGTGCCTACATATGACGGCATAAATTCACAATCGCGATTCATTAAAAGGACAGGTTCTGCAATTTCCACCAATCTGAATGTGAAAGGTCCAAGGTCGTTTGGGTCGTCACGCCACGCGCGGGAAGCATGTCTCACGCCGTCTATACCAGACGTGGTTGATGCGCGCGGGCATACTTCGGAATCCGTCCTTCGGTCACATGACTGCAGCAAACCGACCAAAATGTACTCTGCTAAGATGTAAGTGAATGGACGACCAGGGTAGGCAAATACTGAAGAGGTAGTGCGCAATCACCAACAGTTTAACTCGAAATTTGTGTTTTTTAAAGGAATCCTCTGACAAAAACTCCCTGATATAGTATAAGGCTCTCAGAATTTGGCTTCCTGATTTACACGATCTTCGTTTAAGAACTTTCAATGTCCCAACAGAAGGCACGAATTTATCGAGGACGCGGTAAATTAGCACGCTCCATATCGAGGAGCCACCATTCTTCCAGTTACACACTCCAAGCGTAGAGGATAAAAGCAATGCGAACGTTACCAACACCACAGCAAAGGATTGGGACAAATATTCTCATTTTATTGTTTACACAAAAAATGTTGCATTCAGGGTATGGAGAGATCCCCATCATTCGATTTACCCGAAAGTGGTAGCCAAAAATGCCAATTTTTGGGACGGCACCGAAATCACAGTCAATTTTAACATCGGAACTGTTATATGTCGATCAGAATAACGCTGCATATTTGACAGAAAAGTAGAACCTCCGGAAAATACGATGATATTTGACGGAAAGACTGATCTACGCACCACAACACCTTCCTTGTCCGTAAAAGCGAAAAGACCAGGCCCAAAAACGTGCGATTTGTGGGAAGATTTCACAACCAACACATGGCAAGCCTAAAGTATTCCCATCAACATTCAGTCGAATTTTATGCATCTCAAAGCATTGTGAGTCCTGCGTACCCCAAACTAAACCAATTAGTCGGCTGGCAAATGTTATGCATCACATCAACAACAATCAAAATAATTGACAGGGCGTCACTCCTCAGTGAATACGACTGACCCGTATTTTCGTGAAGTATAATCCACAGGAAAATGCGACGAAAGCCTCAACATATATCCCGTTATACAGTACGTAGATCCTTGGTTTAGTCACAAAAACAATCCACAACGAAATCAAGTGCCTTGGCACATTTCCCATATTGCAAGCGTAATCCAAATTGAGATTATTCCAAAGCGGTGTGTTTGAAACATGTTATGACTTATTATTTGCCTTCATTCTGCAGAAACTTGAAAACTTTGCATATTGTGGTCTTTCCAAATAAACCTAGCAACAGACCGTTGCAAAAGGCGTTCTGAGAGCATAAGTCGGAGCGAAACACGCTCATTCAAACACTTAATCAATGTCCTCGCTTTCTCGCAAGCGCGAATTAAGCGCAGAATGTCGTTGTGCGCTGATTGGTCAATCACATAGTGCAACCACGGCGTAGCGATCGATTGCCCCCTGTAACCAATCACGTCGCTCGCATTTTCTGGCAGGCGTTGGGTGACTGTCGGGCATTAAGCCACACGCAGCCTCTGGTCATTCGTCTCTGCCGTCTGCTTTACTCAGCTTGCGGTTGCTTTTTTGTAGGATGCGAATAAATCCCTCAGATTACATTGACAAACAGGTATGAGAGCAACTCGCTACGTTTGGATTAGCAATTTACCATTATCTGCTACCGAGGAGGAAATACACAGCCTTTTAAACAGGTAAATGACGTGGCAGTTTTCACTGATCTGGAACCCTAATTGTCTTCATGACCCTATGGATTCATTTTATGTGGATTATCTTCTTGTTTCCAGCCAAGGAAAAATTCAGAATATCAGGATAATTGATGATGGGCAATGTTACGGGGCCCTCGTCACATTTGTGGACACGAAATCAGCGACCAAGGCCTTCGACTGCTCCTTAAAGCTACGCAAAACTAGTCTTAAACTACAATACTGCGAGTCTTCTGGTCTTCCGTGTAATACGTCTTCTTCGCAAAAATCTGGAAGTTTTCAAAAGTCTGATCAGCGGTAAGACTGTGTTTCAACCTCATCAAAATCAGACTCAGGTCTGATTCTCCCTCAGATTCAAAAAGTCTTGCTGGTGAGATTGACACAGACAGCACTTCTTCGACTCCGTATAGCTCAAACAGCTCGTCTCCGCAAAATTTGTATGAAAAAAAGAGGTAGGCATTTTTATTAATCGAGAATATTTTAGTTGTTCCCCCCTTAGACGTGATCACCGGAAGTCCCACAGCTCACAGGACCGCCATTCACACCGTGATGCTCGCGGAACTCGTAGACAGGAGGGCCTTCGGGGGTTAAAGATTACTCAGTTACCACTTAGGTCCTCGGATACGAATTTGCGTGAAGGCTTGTTTCATGAATACAAAAAGCACGGGAAAATTACCTCACTCGTCATCAAGGGTTCAGGGTCGAATCGGTCAGCCCACATCACCTTCAAACTCTGCGAAGATGCCGAAAAGGCTTACGAACATTCCAAGGGCAAGGTTTTCTTTGGTGTTTCAGTTCATGCTGAGCTTGTTGACGGCCTTGGTAAGATCTATTTAATTTATCTTATGGTAGTAGATATTGAGGATCCGGATTTATGTCCCCCTGAGCATGCCATGGATGAATATCACCCCAAAGCGACCAAGACCCTTTTTGTGGGAAATTTATGTTCATCAACGATTACCCAGGATGAGTTGCAGCGGGTTTTTCAGGCGTATGGTGATATAATTGTAGGATTTGCTTTATAACTTTGACAATGTATATTTTCGTAGGAAATCGATATAAAGACCCAAACTAATCAACCTGGAACTTCATATGCGTTCGTCCAGTACACTGATATCAAGAGCGTTGTGAGGGCGCTTGGTGATCAGGAAAGCATATTGATTTCCGGAAAGCCCGTCAAACTTGGTTTTGGCAAAAGTCAGCCTTCAAATGTCGTATGGTTAGATAATCTTGCTCCAAACGTCACTGAAACCTACTTACTGCGACAGTTTGGGCGATACGGACGTTTGAAAGATGCTGTCGTTGATTCTAAACTATGTCGTGCACTTTTGTACTTCGATACTGTTGAGGCAGCACAAAGAGCCCTAAATGAAACGCGTAACCGCTCGTTACTTGGAAGGAAAGTCCAGATTGACTACGCCACCTTGGAATGCCAAGTCGCATTTATGGCGAAGTTTGGGACCTTCAATAATTTCTACGGAAAGTATAGGTATGCTTCAAGTCTTTACCTTTAATATCCTTTAATGTAGGGACAAGTTACGGGAAATTGTTGATGCCTATTTGCCTTGTGGAGGCCTGATGTCATGTATAGATGAAAATCGCGGGTATGTTGTCGGTATTCGCTTCAAATTATCATTTACTCATTATCAACCTCTTCTTCATTACCTTTATTGTAGATCTCAAAGTATTTATAACAGAAGAACTAAGGATTTAGCTTCCCTAATTGGATTATCTGAATCGTCGCGTTCCTGCAAATATGGATACTTTCGATCGTCACACCACTCAAATTCTCGTGCTGATTCTCCAGGTCGTGGACCTTTATTTGCACGAACCTCACCTCCAAGGGATTATACTAACTTACCAGGATCCAGCTTTCGTGGATGTGGTGGTATGCTGTCAGGACTTGTTGGATTATCCACATATAAGCACCATTCATGTGTTGGGGACTCACCCAGGGCTACTGCACCCAGTCGTTACGATCGTTCGAGATATTCTCAGTGTCGAAAGTCTGTGGCACCTCTCTCTTCGTCCCTTGATTGTTCTCGCATGTCAAATGGTGGAGGACCCTACCACAATTCATTGGGATGTAACAATGAAGATATTAGTCCGCACAGACAACAGCCGTGTTCCAACAGAAGATGTCATTACGATGCATCAACCTGCAGCGAGTCCTCTTCCGTTGAGCGCAAGCCTGACAAAAAGGAGTCTCGTTCACACAAACAGAGTTCAGAACGTTACCGAAGGACGTCAAGCAAAAAAAAGTCCTCTCACCACACCAGCGTTGAAAATCATCGCCATCGGGACGATCCATCATCGCCCCAAGGCGATTCTAGTCGTCGACATTTAAGGGATTCAACGGTCTCGACTCCTGAGCAATGCCAGTCAAAATCTGGTGATGGAAGCAACGAATATCGAGATCGTAGTCGCAATACCACCAAGCATGGAAATAAAGGCAAAGGGATTGTTAGCATGCCACGTTCCTCTGAACAGCGCAACAAGACATCGGTCATTTCCACATGCTCATCGAACAACGAAACCCTGACAAAGTTACAGCAGGAGAGGATGGAATTGTTAATGAAGTTGTCCATGCTACAAACAAAGTGTCGACCCGAAACTCCGATCCCCGTGTCCTCTGAACAACCCCAGTGTAACGGGTGAGTCTGATTGTTAATTAAATAAGTGCTTCAATCTTCACACCATTTCTGCATACGACCACAACTTGTTTTGTGCCTATTTTTAAAGATGCAGTTTGTCTGGCTTTGAACTAATTGGAACTTGTTTTTCGGTATTAATATTGAAACATGTACAAAACTAAATTTCACTGTCTCCCTTCTGTAAGCTTCATGTACTTCCAGAAATCAACTTTTGTATTTTTGCAATTGCTCTTTGAAGTACGTTATCCAATGGCAGTTCCCTTGTGTCTTAGTTTATCTAGCTTGTAAATCCCACAGGTACATTGGTGTACTTTTAAGTAGTGCACTGCATTTTTAAAATAACAGTTCACTACTCTGGTTTCTTTTATAAATTTTTAATCCTTTTAACTGCTTAAGAAGAAATCTGCGAGCTGACAATTATTTTCTGTGCCAATTTAAACTTTCCGGGTTCTAGCCAGTGCTATATCTTAGCGTTGCAGTCTGGTTAATTGTTTTATTTACCCATTTCGAAATTAGTCATTGCCCTTCTTAATTACAGGACAAATGGGAGTTCGATGCGGGATTTGCCCTTGTCGGAGTCACAACCTGTTCGGGTCAATAGTATTTCCACGAACGCCTCAAGGGACTTCGGCGCATCAGGCAGCTCAGGCAGTGCAGGCCAAAGTAGTAGCAGCGACCCTGGTGACGTCATGTTTTCTCCTACTATTGGTGGTCCTCTAACTGCCTCGGATCGGTCATCTCCACCGCAGCAACCACCACCTCCGCCACCTCCGCCACCTCCACCCCCTCCACCACCTCTCCGACTTTCGGTAGTGTCTGCATCATCACCAGGTCCACCTAGCTCTCCTCTTCATGTCTCTTCGCTTGAGTCAATCGCTTCTCCTCCTCCATGGGACACGCAGTCTACAACAATAGAATCAGATTTTCCACTCCTTGTCCCCAAAAGCCGTTCCCCTGTTCCCTATCGTGATCCCCGGATCCTGCCGATCTCTGCTCCGCCATTTGCCACCAAACCGTCTGATTTACATATTTCCCCCTCGCCGAAAATGGCTCCACTCACTCGTAAATTGTCTCAAGATTCGGACTCTGAACAGGCGGATGTTGCCTCTGCTGCAATCGACTCTTCACTCGAGGAGCGGATTCGACGGCTTGATGCGAAGTTGTTGCACTCGGAGAAAATTCGATCCACTGTGGACTATAGTAAATTTCGTATCCGCCGGAAAAGTGATTTGAACACAACGACGAGCACCCCGTCCTCGTCGTCTCAAGTTACTGCTGCAATTGCGGCTCCTGTGGTTCTCTCAGACGTAAAACTATCTCCCATGCGACTATTGACGAGTCCAACGTCGCCTGACGTTGCCATTTCTATTACGTCTCCAGGATTGAGACCTACTGATACGTCGGAATTTGTTAAGAGTATGCTATCTTCCAGTAGACCATCCTCGTCAATTACTTCTTCGTCGAAAATTTCCTCCATGGACTCTATCGTTTCCTCAGTCTGTAACCTTGGTATACCACCACCTCTTGCAGAGAAACCCACGCTTTTGAGTCCCATTATACGTTCCCCTCATCATACTTCTTCGCCCACCTGCATTGGCAGAGAAAAAGTGAAAGTTGAACCATTGTGTCGCTTGAAATCGTCTGTTGTGGATCCGCGGTGTTCAACATCGGTGAATGGGGCTTCTGTTGAAGGTTCTTCAACACTGTCGCCCTCTCCTGTAGTTAGTTGCAGCTTGTCACGTTCGCCGGGTAAAAATAGCGAGAAAACACTAAATTCGCCAGCAATTAAGCCAATTTTAAGGAAAGATAATTTAGCAGTGCCGACTTCTTCGACATGCAAATCAACTCAGCGGCTAAAGGAACCACAAAGCTGTGTGCAAATGAAGGATTTATTTTCTCCACAAGCCACGCAGCAGATGCAGCTAATCAAGAAGAAAACCCATCTACCGCAACCGTCAGCGGTAGCAGTCGACAAAGAACCAATCCTTTCCGCATTGTCTCCATCCTCCACCAAGTCGCACGTAACAGTTGGGCCTGCTTGTACTAAGCGAAAGCTATCTACCACAACTTTTCCGCACCCCCCGAAGTCCCCGAGGACGGCGATGTCAGCAACAAAGTCAAAACAAAATGATGAAACAAGGACAAGCGCTAACGATGGTCACTATTCAATGTTGTCCAAAGTAGCATCTGAAACGAAGTTACTAGAGAAAACATCACAACAGTCCAATTCTCTTTCCTCAAAACCAAAGAAAGTGCGAGAAATCCCTCTGGTGGAGGTTGAACAGTCCATGAAGCCATCACTATCCTCCCCCTCAACTCAATTTGACCGCGGTAAAATTCATTTTAAAAAGCTATCCAAGCCAAATTCCTCAGTTGACCGAAAAGTCCCGATTCCTACGTCAAAGTCGATATCAAATCCATTAAAGTCATCGTCGACTACTACCGAGGATCGCTCACGTTCGAAGAATGATTCGGGCACAAAGAAAAAACGTCTAAAACGGAGGAAGCAAGCGAGTGATGAAGATGACTGGAAACCCCAAAATCTCACGAATGAGTCGGTCATGGTTGACGATATGCTTACTGAGGGGGTGCTATACGAAACGATGTATGATAAGATTAAAAGAAGGGGCAACAAGGATGCTGCAAACGAGCGTCCAGAAGCCAAACCCGAGGCTCTAAAGTCCTTGCTTAAGTCGAGGCAGCACAAAGGGGCGAATAAGAGGGAGCCAGTTTGTCAAGAATCCAAGCAAAATCCAGATATTGAAACGTCTTCGAAAGTTGCTGCACATTCAGCTCAAAATGAATTGAATGGGAGGCGAGGGAACAAGAAGCCGCCACTTCTTACACCTGAATCACCTGAACATACTAGTTCTGCAAAATCAGTTAAAAAGTCGCGATTAAAGCGGCCTGATAGCGAAGGTGGTTCTAGCTCCGAGTCGGATCTTCGTTCTGACATTGAAGTTGCACCAAAAAAGCGTAAGAGGGTTTTGTCGCTTTTAAAAAGACGTCGAAATGGCGGAGAGTCTAGAGGGGCTTTAACAGGCACTTCGAGCAAACCTAAGAAGTCTGCAGTGAAGCGTCGACTTGTTCGTGAAGTTCTTGCTTCTTTTTCCTCAACTGACGGTGCTAGTGATCCCGATCATTCTCCGTCTGCAGGAGATAAACCGCGGACATTTTTTCCTGCTCCACGCCCCTCAACGCCCTCAGTTTCTTCAATTGCGACATCAACTCCTCGAATTAGCAGGTCGTGTAGTCCGACTACTCACGATGACCACACCGCTGACGAGCCCGAAGAGGCTACGACTGACGAACTACCTCTCCTGGAAAAACAAATTGTTAGTGACATAGAGGATGGAGAAGTCCCGGATGCGGAAATCTGTGCTTCGCCACCTCCAGAACTACCGGTAACTGACGAATTCAAGTCAGAAGAACGTGCACTGAAGGACGGTCCGCCGCTGGCACCTGAAGAGTTGGATGTTAAGCCGGCTCGCTTAGGCAGTGGTGGCCTGATTGTCACATCCCCTTTAGTGAAGCCCGTGAAGTCAGAGGAGGTCGATTTTGACGAATCTGGTCTTGCCTTACTTTCATCTGCCGCGGAGGCGGAGGCCATAAAGCAGGAAGCAGAAGAGCTCCAGAAACCTGTCATTCCTTTTCCTCCACAGGCACAAACACCTGCACAATCCGTCGCTCTCCTAACTCCTGTTTCTGTCTTACCAACCTCCGCCGCAAATCAACAGCATATCGCACTGGTCATCAATGCCGCCACCACAACCACAGCCACCTCTTCAGCTGATTATGATGCGTCATTTTCTGCGACACAACCTGCTTTTGTTTTGGCACCGCCAACCTTCTCACTTGTTTCTCCAGTTACTGTCGCGTCGGACAATAAACCGATTGCATTAAATCGGACGCAAGTTTCGCAGTCACCTGATCACCAACAAGCGATTGCCGTTGCCAATTCTTCGTCGAACTTAACAGAGTACGTCCAGCATATAATCGAGCGCGTAAAGCAAGAACAGGATGAGGAAAACATGCAAAGTAGAGAAAAGGTAAAACGAACCAAAAAGTCGGTCCAGCAGGCAAGTCCACCCGCTCCAATGGGAACGACGAATGTTCCTTTGACTCCCCAGCCTGCCATGTTCTTGCCAAAGGCCCCACAAGTCGGACCATCCCCTTCATCTTCTGGAGACCCTTACGAACCAAACTTTGATGAGCACGAAGTTGTCGAAACACTGCAGGTCTCAGCCAAAGACACTGTGGATGAAGTGATTAATTCTGTGGTTCATGGCGATTTTGAAGAGGACGAGTATGTGCAGCGTCTAGTAAATGGGACCATGATCCTTCCTTCCCACAGCCCGGCGTCCATTGCGAGTAGTTGTGGAAGTGATTTGGCTCCTATTCGACCTAGGCTTAATTCTGCATCTAATGTGAAGCAGTCTCAACCGCAGCGAACATCGACTCCTTTCCAGCAACAACCACTAAATATCGCTCCTGCTCCACAGATTCCCTCTACTGCGTTGGAATCATCCGAGGATATCAGGTTCCTGTCAAGAGGCCAACAGTCAGCTCACATACTGGTAATAATAGTAATAGTAATGAATTATTTTTTTATGTAAAAAAGAATTGAGTCTTGTGCACAAGTAAGCTTTCCATTCGTCCGTAATGGTTCTCAGTAAGAAGGTCACCTTTTCTCACCTCCAGTTCTATGTTTCGTTTTATGTTCGTCTTAGCAAACAGGATAAATTGTTTTACCAAGATATTTGGTAAAACCCTAATAGTTTGTTTTGTGATTGTTGCCTGTTATCTTGCTTGTCTTTTGATCTCGCGTTTAAGCCTTAATCACACTTAATTGTGAGCGAGGCGTGTGGGTTAAATTGTCGTCTGTCAATTGATCAAGTGATTATTTATTTGCCGTAATAGCTCATGCCATAATACAATTAGTATTTCTTGTATGCAGCTGCATTTGTAGCGTCTAAACAGTAATTTGGGTCTAGGTTACCAGAATGGGTTGATTTGACATGAGCATTTGCTTCACTCTGCTTACGAGTATTCACTTTTGTGGCATGCCTACTAAAGAATCAAATTATTCACATCATAAACTTGAAATTCTCTCCGAAAAGCATGACCGTTTGTAAGAAAGTCGCCTATTTCCATGCATCCGGTTTTGTGGGAACAGCCAAAACTGCCTTCTCCGTTTCGGATTGCGGCTCAGTCGTCAGAATGCACCTAACAGCCATCCGTTTAACGCGGGGGTGTGGGATTCCAACTCACATGTGTACCCACTTTGAGTGTATTTTGATCACAGACCTGTGAAAAATGAAATAAATGAAATCCGAATTCCCCGCCACTTTTACTAAACGATTTCCTGCTTATCACATTATTAGGAAATAACAGATAGCAAATTTTAGGATTGCCGTAGCACTGTCTCGCAGTTTAAAGTATGAAAAAAAAGTCATTGTTAACTCTTCAATTGAAGGCAGCTTGATAAGGCGATTTATGTGTCATTTCAGTCACCTGAGACCTCTCTCGTCTCACAATCGTCATCCAGCAACCATACAGCTCATCAGTTACCACAGCAAAATGGAGCGGTAGAACCCACATTGCCAAACCAGCGGCCACCTTTCAACGCCAACATCCTCAGCCCGCTGCATGTTTTGACTTTGGTTACTCCCAACGCGACTAAAACCGAGGCAGCTGCCCAGCAGATATCTCCACAGGCGCAGCCACCATTGCAAGAGATCGCAGTTCGCCTGGCAAACAATTACCTCTCTTCGCTCTTCAGCCAGGCGCCGCAGGCAGTCGTGGACACTGTCGATTCCGCCTCCAGTACTTCACCTACAACACCGGCGCCACCACCGCCACAAAGGAAGGCAGCTGAGTTCTACGCGGCTGCAACCATGGCCGCTATGGCTGCCATGTCTCCGTCAGAAGTGGTTGCTCCTCCTGTCACAACTGTCAACCAGGCGTCCTTTTCTCCACCACCATCACTAACCCCGGGCTACTGGTGGCTGAATCCTCGGTTCCTGGAAGACGTATGTTGACCCTGCGTCCAATCTTTTTGAAAATTAAGATGAGCTACATTCATGCAGCAGTATTCTAGTGAGCGTTAATAGGCTTAGCATAGATGACAAGACACGCCAGTCTCTTATGATGAACGTTTGTTTAAAAATAGGGCCTTGTATAATGAAGCAGTGCATTGTCTTTTCATTCATGCCTATTTTTTGTGATTGTAGAAGCTTCCGTTACAGTGGACAGGTTATATGACGTTGAAAAATGACGAGGTATCAGTTCGGATGCTCTACTTGTCAGGCAATCGTGATTTGATTCGCACCTGCTTGCAGTCTCTGGCCGGAGCCGGGGACGAGACGGCCGTGGTGCTGCGGATAGCCCAGCGGATGCGTCTCGAGAGCTCCCAACTGGAAGCGGTGCAGTGGAAACTGAGGGAGCCCTCCAACTATTGCATGTGCCTGGCGCTCGCTGCCGACAACCCCGTCAATTCTCCCGGGTTCCTACAGGAGAACCTTTTCTCACAGAACAACATGGTTTTACAGGAAAACTTCATCAACTACCTGCAAGAGAAAACTGCTGCTGGTATCATTAGCTGTTTTTCACCTCAAGAGGTATGTTTGATTGGCAAGATATGGCTTGTTTCTTGCGAGATTTTTACGTCTAAAATATACAGATTACAACATGTGGCCGGCTTTATTCCGTTCTTTCGCCGCTAACAACCAGAGCGTTTTGCGAACGTGTCCTTGGTTTTTACGTCCCACGTCTATTTGCATTTCTGCGGCACGCTAGGGTGCGAGATTAGCAGGAAAAGCTCGTTCATTAATTCTCTCGCTGTCCCTTTTGTGTCATTGTGCGTCTGTATTTACGTAGGCTTGATATTCGTGATGCGTTAAGACCAAACAACCATTATTAGAAACAGTCAAATTAAGACATGTAAAGAGTTTTTACCAACCTCAAGGAGAGCACCTCGTGTAGGCGCACCTATCGCCAAGTCGTTTGATCGATAATGGGACGATGAACCCGCTCCTGTCACTGCTACAATATCAACCCTTTCCATAGTTCATGGGTAATGTTGGACGAGGTTGTATCTGTTTTTTTAAAGCAAGTGACACGCCGACCAAATAACTGAAACAATCAAGCCGTTTGTCCGTCTGGGCTTTCACGGTCAGAAGCAGTGTATCCCCTATTACGATCTTGAATAGTTTGAGCCGCACCGCGCATTGAACTGAAAATTCATCCACTTATTGGGTCACGGCAGGGCGTGAGATTATGGGAGAGGTAACTGCCGACTTGTTTCTTTCGCCGCAAGATCAGGCCTTCTAGTGCCTTTTGGGGCCTGTGTCGGTGATCAAATGTGCGCGTTTCTAACAGCCAATAGAGCATGGGCAATGAATAAAAGTCAACACATTAAGCGTTGAGATGAAGTCACCTCGTCAAACCTAAGCGTAGTTCATTCACGTCTAGTAATGTGTAATCACAAAACCTTCTGAGAACATCTTATGCAAGGCCACCAATCGCCAACTCTTTAAAAATCCAAATCTGAATATTGTAACCTGGTAGTGTTCGCTCTCTGCCATTGTTACCTTCCAATTTGTTTCTGGCGCTACTGAATGTCGTAACGCGGACACCACTTTGGTGTGGATTCTGTCTAGCTAGTTTTGCTGTTTCTATTCACTAGCTATTTTTAGTGTCTGCTTTCTCCTTCACTGTTCACACTTGTTTCCCTCCCACTGCTTTGTCCCCGACCCTCCTTATTGTCCACCGGAGATCTTTAAACTATTCACGCACTTCCTCCCCATCGGCAATTTGTCAGGAGCCATTAAATGTGTGAATTGTCGTTTGTTGGACTGACCCCGCCAGTTATGCTGATTCCCTCCCCCTTTCGTTCGTTCGTGTCTGTTTAAGTAGGTGTACGGTCATGTGTGAATGCGAATGTGCTGGTGTTACACAAATCCTACTTTCTCATCCACTTCGTTGTCGCGTCATCGGTACAAACTTCGGATTTTGTTGGTCAATATAGGGGAACGTCGCTCACAAAGAGCGCTAGTTGTTCAATGCTGTGGTCGTATTACTGAAGCATTTCCTAGTTTTTCATTGCGATTGCCCTGTCATGCCTTCCTGTCGCACTCCTGTACCGCCAGCTGTGTTTCCGGAAGCGAGACATCTACCCAGCGTCCCCACGACGCATCCCAGCAGGGTGGCGAGTCTCGTCGTTTCGTAATGGACCTGGAAGTTTCAAATGGGATTACAAAACTGATTTTTTTGAGACTTTCTATGCACCTCCACACATGACGGTGTATCGAGCACTCGGGGAAAGTTGTCGCCTTTATAGTGTGCATTTGCAGTTGTTCGAATAGCTGTTTTGCCTAACACTGGTGCAACCAATACGCCTATTCTCATCGTTGTCACCTGTCACTTTGAGGAAGTGTAGCATCCTTCGTGGAATAATTTTAAGAGAGCGTGGTTCGGCTTACTTGAATAATCGTGGTTCTAAATTACACTTTTACCCGAAAACCACAGTAACAAAAAGCGCGTAGTTGTGGCAATTTCAACCCTGACAACGTCACCGCGCGGCCCACTTTTCACTAATTCTACATGGTGCACCTATTTCATGTATCCTTTTTCCGCTTGTAGAATCCTTTCGTCATGCACATATTCCCACCGTGCGAGTTCGCTACGACTCAGTTGCGTCAAATCTCGCCGGAACTGGAGCAGACGCTGGCCCAGAGCGCAATGCCATTTATGCTTATAGTTGTTGTATGATGTCCACGCCTCCCCGTCCAATCTGCGTCCGCAGCGAGGTTTAAAGCCGGGTCACCACCACCTCAGTAACCACGAGAACGCCTTTTACGCGCACGTGCGCGCTCGGGCACGCACGTCCTGCTGTCGCAGTCACGCGCGCATCACGCACCGCCGCCTGGCGATCGATCGCAGTCGTGATTGGTCGTCACCGCGTGACCTTGCTGCAGCCAGGCGCGTGGCAACGAATCAATGCGGACTTCGTGCGCGGCGTGTCTCCGTTCCTACCAAAATCACCACCGCTATCATCATCATCATCGTCATTGCCCACACCGTCGTAACTGAGGCCGCGTATTCAAAACCACCTTGTAAATTTGTTCTTGTGAAGTTTTAGTCTCCCTCGGCAGCAGAACTCTGTGTAATGAAAATGTCCAGTCAGTCTGTACATATAATTCCTGGTCCTTCTCAGCGGATATAGTATTTTAGCGCATGTACATATATATAAAAGTGAATTTTTGTGACTTCACCTTTTCTGTGAACAATTGCCCAATAGGCAACTGAGTTTTAAACCGCAATGCTTAGGCACTCATTCAGTCTGGTTTATTTCGCAGTCCCACTTATGGGTCACTGCTTGTACAAGTCAGCAATATACTTCTGTGGTCGTTGAGTGTACTGTCGGGGCCACTGGTCCGATTACGTCTTTCGGATACCCGCGATGAAATGGAAGATCGGAGAGGTCGTAGACACAACCGTTTACTTCCGAGTTTAACCACGTTGGTGTCGTGTGTGGCGTTTGCGCATGTCTACTTATACCCAAAACGTGTGAGTCATCGATGAGCTAACATCGAGACCTAGGTTTGAGGATAATCCAGGATAAATATCCGTGTGAATGAGGGAGGAGTTGAGGATCCGCGCGGCTGGCGACATCCTGCGACAAGGGTAACCCTGTGTCGGAGGTGGAACGACCAGATTAGGGGGTGTGAATAAACGGGATTCACAACAAGTGGTGCTCGTGCGGCCTGTGGCGTTCAGGAGAGCATGTGGAAAGGCTCCAACATGACCCGAGGTTGCGTCGCTTATACCGGCTACTTATGGGGCACGTAATGGGTAGTTCCTCGTGAAAGATGCGTGCAATTACTAATTCGCATTTTGTTTGTTTAATTACTCAGCACACTTAGGTCGTTTTGTTCCCATTTCTGGCCTTCCCCCCCCCCCCGAGTGCGTTGATCTAATTGTGCAATTAAAAAGTTGGAACGAACTCAGGTTCGACGTGCACTCACGCGCTGTTCACCATGGATAGATTACAAGAAACATAACCTGTTGCTTAGCAGCAAAGTTAGCCCTTTGGCTGAGCTACTTGTGTGCACAGTGCTGAGAGGACTGGTGTTCAGCACCTTCTTTTTTGCTGTTAATTTCAGTGCTTAGTATTTATGAATTATAATACTCCAACGCCTTACTTTAAAAATTTCCAATCAAATTTGGAATGTGGCTGTAAACCGATTGCAAATCAAGTGGGCGTAAGGTCAATGGGATTGTATATGCGTGGATTTATGCGATACCAAATGTGGAGCATTCGGGAGCCTATCGCAACAGTAGGAGTTTGCGGTCTGAACTTCTCTAAAGACAACAGTAGCAAAACTCAACTAACCCCATTGCTGGACGATCAAAATAGGGTGATGCGTTGGCATAGGAGGTGTTGATTACTTAAGGTTGCCTGACTGGAGTCCCATACCCAACTTTGTTGTCACCTAAAGCCAATGGACCTATCGGTTACGGTGTAAGGGTCATGGGACTGCGGGCAAGAGCATATATTGGCTTCGCATAGCAGCGTCTTCGAAGTCCTCCTTTGTCAAACGAGGATTTTACGCATAATTGATGCATTTCGCCATCGAAAATGAATATACTTACAGGGGGCTACTGGCAGGCGTTGAATGTGCTAGTCACACTCTGAGCTGCCAACGCACATCTCAGCCCCCGCACAACTGTAATCAGGAGGAAAACTAATTAGGCTCAACCCCCACAGTAAGACTTGCTAGGAAATTGCTTCGCTGTGTGCTTTGAAAGCAACCTCAAACGTACTGATCTATTGATGTTTACGTCGTCAAATGCCTACTCTTTTTTCAGAGTGTTTAATGTTAATAAGCTAGCGGCATAGACTTGTCTGAAAGCGCAAATTTTTCACAATGTTAATCTAATTTGGATGAGTGTGTCCTGAGCAAAGTTTTTGGAGAAATATACTAGGCCACGTTTATCTAGATTAAACGGAGAACTTTCGTCAAAAATAATATGCGAATGAAACTGGGAATAGTTTTGCTAAATTCTTTAGTTAAGCACCACCTAAATAGAGTAAGGAGGATATAATCTTAGTTTCACGCTTGCTTTCGTAGGGGTCGTTCGTTTATTCACACAGATGATTCTAGCCTGTACTGCTTTAGGACGCGTAGCGAACCGATTAAGAGATACGATGTGAATCAAACGAATTCGGAAACCCAACAAAATCAGCTATTTTCGTTCGTGGAGCCGAAAAAGCGAACAATGTTAGCACACAAGTGATACAGTCGCCGTGTACCATCTCTTTTACTCGCAAACTCGGCCACCACAGACCGAGGAACTTGACATCACACAGACATTTTGGGTGTCCCGTGGTTCCGGTTGTTGTATACGATGACCATTGGTCAAAACCAGAGGCTGGTGATGGATACCCTTATTCGCACATGAAATAACGCTGAGTTATCGGGTCCAGGCATTAGCATACGGAGACAGCGGATGAAAAACAGGCCACGTTGGATGTGGAGCCATAAGTCAAAATACGGTGCAACCCATCCTCAGGCAGTAAATAACAGTCATGAGTCATGTGAGCATGTTTATTGTCGGGGTGGGGGAAGCCTACACTGAGTCAAAAATACATTTTGCTATTGGGAGTACTTTGTAGCTTATCGTTAATTCGGTGGGGGCGTTACTGGTTTTCTGCTAGGCGTACACACACAAGTTATCGTTACCTTGTTGGGCAACGCCCCTTCTTGTGCACCAACTGCAGGGAAAAAGGGAAGCTTATCGTCGTTGCTTATGGCATTTCGTTCGGTGCGAGGATGCATTTATGATAAGATCCTGTTTTATCGTCCTTTGGCCAGTCAAAAACTTGTTCTGACTCGGGAGAAATGTAGTGGAAAATAACGGCTAAACTAACTCTGTAAAGCGTCATGTGTGTGTGTGTGTGTGTGTGTGTGTGTGCCTAAGAAATGTGTGAATATCATTCGTAGATAAATCTCTACTTACTAATCTAATTATTTGAAATGGATTTCGTTTGGTTCTCGACGTAACATGGAAAAATTATGTTGGATTGTGCTCGAGTTATAGGAGTAAGCCGCTTTGCCTAGATGAAAATCCTTACTACACCTCTTTGTACACGGAAATAAATATGTAGTTAAGGTCAGTTGGGTTAGTTAAAACTGCATTTGACTATGGAATCAAATAGCATATCTTTCCGAAACCACTTTCTAATTAGGATGGGATTATGGTCACAGGCCCTAAGATCTCAAAATGTCATTTTGGACGAAAATGCCCAAAACTGTGACCAAGTGTAAGGATTAAAAGGGTCATAACGTCTGAATTGTCATTCAGTATGGCCACACTGGCCCTCATTGTCATCAGCGTAAAATCGTTCTATGAACTGGGAGCAATTGGACGTCCAATCTGTGCTCATCGCTACCTCATAAATCGAAGGCATCAAACAATCCTTCATCGTGTCCACGCAAATAACGCACTATGGACTTCTGGTGTCAAATTCTTATCCACCCCCCATTATAGTCTAGATCTCAATGCAATTGAGAATGTTATTCGGATCATTACGAACAATTCCTCGAAAAAAATCAATCGCTATCATTTTAAGGTAAAATATAAAACTATTCCTCAACTTTTTTTTGAAAAAAAAGTTAACTATGTCATCGTTTTGCTGGGATTTCTAGGGTTCGGGAGTTTTGTCACTTGGGCATTCTGACTTTTAACTAATGAGTATCCGTATATTCTCAATCTTGCGAAGATTTCATCAGCTTAAACGTACTGGTAAGCAGTCAAACTCCGTATTAATAAACACCGTTAACGATGTTTATTTATTTATCACCGCCAATCCAAACGGTTATTAAAACGAAGCCAACTGTCAGGTCACGCAATGTCGACGTTACAAACTTACGCCTACCAGACCAGATAGGCGGGTGTAGGTGTAGAGAGCAGATGCTGCGTCACCGGATTCACATGCTTCACAGCAAATCATGTACAGAGAAACTAACGTTCATAAAATATCTGACAACAAAATTTCACTTCTCCAGCGTTCGCAAGTAAACGAACGGGCTGTCTTGCGACTGTGTCATGATGCGTGTCAGTGGATTCTGGTGGGTTGTTTGGGGAATTTGCTGGATTGTCAACGTGGATGGCGAACACACACTAAAATGCACAAAAAGTACTTTAACGCTCATCCACACGAATTTCTCAAGGCTTCTCAACTGCACTCTTGTGATAATAGTGGTAATTTAACCCAAACGCCAATTTTAAAATTGATGAAAAGTCTGAGAATGCAACTTTTTACTTGATAATTTGATTCATAATTTAATTTTTTTTAAAAAAGGCCCAATGATTGTTTGGCAAGTCAAAGCTTTGTTTGAGTGCTGTTGTACATAGAAACTGAGTCTAAAATTGACGTTAGATGCACTGTGACTTAGTTTCGTGCATCGAGTCGTAAAAATACTAACGGGATTCTGGACGATAACTATTAGTCACTGAGTGCCAGGTAATACTTTTTTAGAAGGTGCTGTCTTAAGGCACGTAGACATTGACAGAGAAACTTTGGCTAATCTGTGTGTGCAGTGCTGGTTGCGCAATCACCTACTGTGTAACACTGAAGGCGAAGCAATCTCGAAACATAAGTAATCGTCGTTTATCATGCACAGTGACCATATAAGCTCTTGCGCGTCTTTAGCACTTAAATTACCGTATTCTCTTCAATTTTTTTCCAAGTTAAACAACCCCTCGAAGAGAGGTTATACAAGAGTCACAAAATTCTGAGTCAGCATTAGTAATTTCTGCTAAAACATTTAGCACAGCCTCGTTAGGTCTTTCATGGGCTATAGATTTTATGTGGGCCTAGGCCACATGTACGCAGTGATATCAATTTTTGCTTTCCCTATCTGCTTCGTTTGCTAGTGATATGCCAATTTACTTTGAGTATTGGTGATCCGAGTAATAACTTTATTTATATATTTCCAAATTCACATGTTTTGCATTAGTTTCCAAAGAAGTTACACACACACACACACACACACACACACAATTTTGGCATCACCAACATAGGAAATTCAGCCCTTTGCAGACTCAGTGAGATACTGAATTTATTTCCGATGAACATAAAAAGCAAATCTGATGTAGATACCAACCATTCCGGTTATAAATGGCTGAGGGTAATATTGTCATCTAAACTGATCATAGAATGCTAAAATTTTTTTCAGTCGGAAACTAACCTGAAAATAAATGTGAAAAATGTCGAATGGACAACGCTTACGGACGTGATGTTACTCAAGTAGTTGAAAACGATTTATACTTATGAATGATGAGAGATCATTGGGACTTAAAAACTGTTGCCTGAGTGCGTTGACTTGAAGCATTCGTTAATTACGATACTCCTTTACTAAATTATAAATAATTCGATTTATTTTCGGCCTCCGTTGCACATGATCAGAATTCAGCGAAGATTGGGTGTTGAAAAACAGGAATTATCAGACGAAAATTCTCGGAACAACACGTTCGAACCGGCACCTGTGATCGCCTTCTCGTCAAACGAATCTAAGTACTTCATTTTAACATCATTGTCATCCTCACGTATATGCACACCCATTTGTATATTACCGTGCTTACTAAGAAGATGTGACATCTTATCATAGTGCTGCCTTACACCCCTCTGGTTAACAGTCCCTAAAAAGTCCGAGAAGAGAGGCAAGACAGGCGACAGCGGACATGACCGTGTATAACCGTTAAACCAGCCAAATGTCGTAGTGTGTGGATGAGAAAGCGGATGACATACGACTGATAACAGCAGCCAATATAATAGGAATTAGTCATTGACACCTTCAGGTCAGTAAAACAGCCTTCACTCACGCGCGGATAATTCTCTACACCTTTTTGGCCCAACAAACGAGTGTGCTTTGATCGCCCTCGGTCTTCTGAAATCTTCATGTTAAATCGCTCCACAAATGCCCACCAAGTTAGTTTCTCGTCAATCTTTGTGCACTCGCCAACTCGCCTCACTGTGTAACAGCATGTTTTCTTCAATATACAGATAAGTTCGATAATGGTAGGAAATAATTAACCCATGTTTTGTTTGTTGATGGTATTAGGAGCTCAAAATTCGATTAAACTGTTAACGGTGGGAGGACAAGCTTGATGCAGATGGATTTGGTTGTTAACTGCGGCCTGCTCAGCTACAAGGAAGACGCCCTAAACCAGCGGAAAATTTGTCATCTGGAACTGAGGTATCATGGTCACTTGACAACCTGTTTGCTTTTTTAGTCAGTAGGCATTGCAAACAGCATTGAGTCATGTTATTCAAATAAGGAAATGCTTGGTCGAATCTGTGCGTGTCATTTACAGGGACGTTCTTAGAGGGAATTTGAAGCGTAACCCGAGAAGCGAATGTACTCATGCCCAGAACGGTGAAAAATATGAATGACCTCACGCGTTTTACCCACAGTTCATAAAAAGCCAATAACCTGCTAAACTTTCCCCAAGACTGCGTAACTCTATTTACATTGCTACTGAAATCACGGAGACCAAAGCATCACCTTATCGGTAAATGTCATCTCTCGAGAGATTGGTTGTGGTACCCCTAACCAGGTCTTAAATATTTGATTAGCTGAAAACCATGATTATTCATGATTATTCGAAACTAATAAACTTTACATCAAAACTGCGCACATGCATCACTTATTCTACAAATCATTGGTACAAGGTACCATAGCATCGGCACAACCTCTGGAGCTTAACTTGCTAGTATAATTCATCGCATCCATCAAACATCAAATATTGTCAGTTTATCAGGAGGTGTTCTGGTCCTTCTGCGAAAACCTGAACTTTGAATTTGGGACTCATCGACATCCTACTCAAATACCGAATGACAGTCGTTAAGGTACTGTGTAGTCAGGAGTGCTACCATTTCTTTTACCCCTAAGGGCAAATGCGGAACTCTAATTCAATTCTACAATACGATTAACTAAAGGGTGCAATTCGCGGACTTTTACCTCGCTATTTTTTTTCAGTTCGCATTAGCTTGCAAAATTGACCTTCTTTATTAACTCAGAGAAGGGCAAACTGATCAAAAGGTAAGTTAACTTAATTTGGGTGCTTGCGCAATCTGCGGTTGCGTTATGCTAATGCAATACTTCGTTAAAATACTGCTTTATCATTCGCAGTGAATTTACTCTTAACACAAATAAACAGCACAGGTCGCCTTCCCTCTCCCTCCCTAATGAAGGACATTTCTGGAACTCCATGCATAAATACAAAATTGGTGTTGTTTTGGATTTATGTCTGTGGGATTCGTGATTAAGCCTACAGACATTCTCAAAATAACCACCACGGAATACATTTCAATACCTCAATGCATCATGGTACACGCGACGCGGACCAAATGCCACATCGCTACCAACAACTCTGCAGTTGGATTTGGTCAAGGTGCTCCCAGGTGCCAGGAAGTACGACAATCATGAAAAAAACCTTGAAGCTAATCTCCGTAGATTAAGTATAAACAGGGTAGCGGACCGTTTCTTTAGGCTTATATTCAGTGTTCACAGTTAGAGTTTAACAGAAGCAATAATAAAAAAACAATTAATGGTCTAAACGGCAAATGGACTCCAGTTACTCGGAATATCTAAAACATGACTCGAGCATATGGTCCAAGTTCTACGTAAACTAGGTTTCCTATTAGTCCAAGATGATGACAACGAAGACATCATGAAGCATTTCCAATATTTTCATCTTCAAATGTAAGCTTTCAGATTCTACAGTACTGACTTTTCCTGAGACAACACCAACGCAGGTGCTGTACAGCCCCTGACAGCATCACTATGGGGGTACTTAATATCAGAAATAATGTTGTGCGGTTTGATGAACAAATACGTATATTTAAACCTGCATTTTATTACAATATTTTCTTTCCAAATTAATCTAAAGAATATAAGTCCCAAGACACTAGTTGCCATTAAGAAATTGAAAACGGCATTTCAAGTCTTGAATAATAATATAGCGAATGTGGTATACACACCACAGGAAGAACGAAGTAAAATTTTTCGTGAGTTGAGGTTCTGTGTGAAATTTTGTCGACCCAATCTAGATATGTCGATTCTGTTAAACAAATCATATCAATATTTTCTATTTTGATGGAATTTAGAACACCCAGTCGCGGGTACGCATTTATCTACCGTCTTCGCCTGGCATTGGTTATGAGCAGTCATTAAAACGGAGGCGAATAATGCAGAATTGGGAAAATGACATCAAATTGTAGTCTAAAAGCCTAGGAGATGCTAAACATTAGGCGTAAAGAGTTTCCCACATTACATAAAATTTTGAGTAAGGCTGCGGCAGACTCTCGCAGTTCTATTTTTTGTGGCTAATCCGAGCATGTCCATTCATTTTAGTAATCAACTACAACACTAAGGTCTTACGACAATTGACTTGAGTTGATTTTTAATAACCAAAATGTTTAAAAAAATCCACCGGGCACAACACGTATACACATTCTTTGGCTCACTAAGGATGATATCCACAATCCGTAAGGTTTCATCAACCGTAAATTATATCAGCTTAAACAGTAAGATCCTAAGAATAGTTGAACATCAGGGTCAGAGACGATTGAAGATTTATTCAGGTCTTCTGCTAGTTGGATTTTAGATAGTATTTTAGCAAAACCAGTATCGTAGAAGAAATATTTAAATCAATACTATTAAGCAAATGTGCTTAAGAGAAAATGAATGTCTCATATTTTTTATGGCATTAATGGGTTGTTAGTGATCGGAATTTTAAATTGAAAATGGGAGAGAAGTGATTTGAAAGTAAATGGTTTTTGAAACGATGATAATTTTTAACCATTTGAACACCAAAGCTATGAAATGAAGCCACCAACTGTAATTAATATTTCTTTTCAAAGACCAAAAGTTCAAAAAAAGTATTAAGGGTTTGTCATAATAAATGGCACTGACCTTTGATACAGAGCACTTGAGAATTAACTTAAGCAAAAAGATTATTTATTTTCACTTTATATTATCCTTAGATTGAGTACAAATGGAAAACGTAGTTTTAAGATACTTTATCACGGTTTGTAGCGATGAAAATCTAATAATTGAGCATCAAACTCTAACGCATTTTAGTTGAAGTTTTAATTTACAGAGTTTGTTAACATAGGTAAGGGGGATATAAGCGCAGATTAATTTGCAAATCGATTGTTCACACATTGTGTCTATTTAATATTTGCTTTTACTGAATCTTTATTAGTTGTAGGTGTCATGAGCGCCTTCTTTGTTTATTAAGTAATGGAGTGTTCTTCGGCTAGTTTCCAGCACACGGTTACCGTAGTAATTTTATATAACACTTGATTTTAGGACACGGACGTTGACTTTTCATCTCCAGACAATGTTCTTTTGTCTGAAAGTTTCGAGCGTCTCCTTAATGAGTGTAAGGATGTAATCAAGAACTTGACTAAATCCCCAGAAGTAAAATGCATTCGGCTAAAGTAATCCCTAGGATTATGCTTTTCCGCGGTGGCAGGATGTTACAGCTAACTTCGTTCCTTTCGCAAAAGCTGCGTTTACTTTCCAAAATGAGGCGTACCAGTTGCTCAGTTGGCTTAAGTTTGTTTATAAGTCAACTCGTGCCAAACCTTTTAACATCAGGAGTGTTCAGTCATTATTATCATACAAGGTATGTGGGAATAAATGCATCAACTCACTATTTGTACTGAGTTGCGTTACTTTTATTTCTCTTCACTTGTTGTCAACACGTATAGTAATCAAATCGCTCATCGACAGATTCTGTGGTTACAGAGGTTGTTGGTCCACAAAATTTTAGGATTTCCTAGAGGGCTATGCATTACGTGAACCGACATTTCATCGTATTCATGCATTTACGGAGCAACTAGCCGCTTTCGCACACCCTGCAAGTTCTCTTTCGGTCTCCTTGCCCTTAATTGACGAACGTCGCCCAACGCCCCTATCGAACACTCCGCATTCGGTTCGCGGTGTTCTTGCTCGGAGTTACGTCAGGCTACTAAAGCAGGTTGATGCGTACTGGGAAAAAGTTGGCTGGCAGCTGCATTCCTTTCGCGACAAGATAAACGAGGCTGCCCTATTACCAAGTAAGCTCTTTTTCTTAGTCGTGTTTTAAAAAAACCCATAGCTCATACTTTTAGGACAGTGGACAATGCAATTTTACCCTATTTTAGTTTTTCAGAATGAGACCTGCACGCTTTCTACACGAGTTGTCGAGGTTGTCGAAGGTAGGTGGCCTCGTCTGTTTTTTTAATGTAAATTCGATTCAACTTTATAGAATGTGGATTTTGGTTCTTGCTGCCTGGTTCTTCACTAGTTTTATCACAACACCACAGTGTCTTCTATTCTCAAACGCACCTAAAATCCTGTCTTTTGTTCCGTAGTTTGTGGTGGAGGTTTATCACTAAAGTTAAACCGTTGCTTCTATTCAACACGAAAATCCATGGTTTTCATGATCGCATTCGTTGAGGTTACTGCGTGTCCTTCGAAAATCCCCTTCAATTTTTTTAAAAAATAGTTACGTTGCTTTCGGAATTCATCACTGCAATAAATCTGCAACACATACGTGCTCTAAAAATGCCCTTCTATGAAATTCGATGGTCATTATTTTGAGTTGTGAACCTTGTCACTATTATCTTCCTAAAACGGATATTATTATGGATAGCGTCCAATTAACGCCACAGACAGCCCACAACATTAAAGTATAAGGTATTGCATGCCACTTTCTGGGTTAATTAGAAAAGGTTAGCATAATTAGCTTAAAGCAAGAATTCTCCCTTTTACGTCCCATTTGTACTTTAAGTCGGGTCGTCAATTTATGCATGCGTTTTGTTGTGGTATTGCAAATCGGGTCTACGTTATTTGTTTACATGCGTATCTTGGTTACAGTCTAGGAATTCAGCCACGTAATCACTATTCCATATTATTCCGCATTTTTATTGGATAGAAATCCATAATCCTGGTCGATTTTCGTTTTTAACATCTTGTAAACATCGACCAGAAAATTACTCCCCACATAATTGACTAGTTTCCTTGCCCTCAGTTGTGGTTATTATGGAGAATAATTTGCCTTGAGTAGTAGGCTAAAGTGTTGCCATCAAGACACGGTGGAGCAGTTTACTGTTATGGCGCAGGCTTCTCTATTATCGGTTCCACGTCACCCGCTTCGATTGCATTTTCATTGAGGCAATTTTAACTGCCTTCTTGTCCTGCTATTTGAAACTTACACAATACTTTTTTCCATCACATTAGTTAAAATTACGACTAGCGCTTCTCAGTAAATAATCATATGATGGTAGTTTTAGCATCGAGCCTCTATTTTCTGCAAAGTCGTATTCCACTAATGTTAAAAACACTAGCCTAGTGCTTGTCTTTGAGAGTATTCGCTTGCTGAAACATTAAACCACGTTTCTCCGCACACCAATAATAAATATACTTTCTTTTAGGCTACCTTGTTTCATGTTTGCAACTTACTCTGGGTCGTAAATACCAATACAGCTACTGTTTTTATTGATATGTTGCCTTGTTTTGGTAACTTTTCTACTCAGAAGAGGAGCGAATTTCCTGCTTATTGAGACCCAAAAATGTATAGGTTGTGGTGCATTAGCATTCGTTTACTGTTATGCTAACATATAAGGCATTCGATACAGTGCCTTACCTGCGTCCAGTCAATTCGATAAACACGTGTTAGTTCGGCCTGGTTACAAGTCTGTAGCGTCGTTTTTTGTGTACCTTTGACCAGCACACATGTCGCTCCAGGTAGATGATCGTTGCATCACCGCATCCACTTCAGACTTCGCAATCTCCTTGATTCCTTGAATCAGATTTTTTGCAATCAGGCCAAAGGTCTTTGGTGACACTTAGTTGGTCAAGCAAAGAATTATATATGAAAAAGGAAAGAATATCACAAGTGTGAAAAAATTGTCGGTGTACTTGGCCGTCTAACGCTGAGAAGAAATCAGTTCTGGGGGTTGAGAGAGGGGAATTTCGGTTGCCACAGCTGCGGTTGGTTAATGTCTGCATCCCTGGAAGACGCGCGAAAGTCCCCAAATGCCATTAAAAGGTCTCTCATCCAAGCTTGTACTTGCCAACACACCCAGATGTGAGTATACTGTTAGGTTGTATAGGGGAAATTGATGAATCATTGTGTGTGATCCGTCAAATTTCATTCTTTTTAAACATGTCGTTGGCAACAGAAGGTGGATTCTGTTTAGCCACCGAGTCCAAGAAGCAGTCTAAACGAAGTTGGCTCAGCTCGGACGCACTGCGGGATCAATTGTGCCACGCCTTGGTTACAGGCTTTGCGCGAGACGGATAAAGCGTGCTAATGCGTTGGTTTTAGTACTTAATCACTGGGTACAGGTTCTTAAACGAGAGCTAAGATATACTTGTTGTACGTAGCTCGGTTTTTGCACGCATTTACAATCTTTTGTCATGATGGTACGGAGCACCAAGAACGAACTTGATTAAATTATACCAGACATTTGTTGATTTTACGGTGGTATTTAGCCCTAGTGATTTGAAACCCACTAGGGTAAAACAATTTTGCGCCAAAACTTATAAAAATGTCCATTGTTGCATGCTGAAAATTCTTACATCCGTAATGCTAAAATTTTGTCTGTCACCCTGCTTTTTTTTGTAGAAACAAACGCCATATGCTTATCAGCGACACAGAACTTGACAGAACCGATTGGCAAAGCTGCTTATAAACTGCTGAAGGTGAGATCAAGGGTGTTTTGGTTGTGTACATCATCGTGTATTGCTCATTTATTTATTTATTTATGTGTTTCGGTCGCTATGAGCCTGTATTCAAAAGTGTCGCCACTGAGCGCCTCTCTTATACGTGGAAAGTGCATCTCCATGTCTCTACGTAGTTATGTGGGTGTTTGCATTATCGGCGCGAACATTGGTGCATTTTTTTTCTTACGGCCCTGATTGCGAGCTTTGAAAGCGTGACGTCCGCAAACGGACTTTTCTGCCACTGATGGACTACGACGACTACAAGCCTCAGTGTGTTAGCCTTCATCTACTGCCGCGCTTGTTTGCGTTTAGACCAAGCATATTGCTTTCCACGATGCTCTATAGTAAGGGCAAATCAAAGTTCCACAAAGTGTAGGTCCATTCGTCCACACTTGTACACTCGAATCCTCATTTCGCCGAACCTACTTTACATAGATTTCGTCTTGAATACGATCCTCTTCTTCCGTGTGTTTGATAATCCCTATAAGATTCGTGACCTTCGACGTGAAAACGTGTTGATCCCCAGTTGTGCCGCGTTGGTTTCCCTGGTACCGTTAAAGGCCTCTTATTTAACCCATAGTGCCCATATATAATAGTCATAACAATTCGTAACTTTCAAAAATATGACCACACTCTCCGCTTATCTCGTAGCGAATATTCAAATTTTGGATCAGTGTGGTTCACAGTATCTGGTAATCCGTAGTTTTTAACTAAGTCGGTTCTGCTGCCACGCGTAAGCCATTTTGTCTTCAGTCTTTGAATTCGGGAATTTTCTTAATGTCCGGCTTGCGTCGTCGCGGATACCGCTCTAGAATCCTTCTACATTGGTTGGGATATGTGCCCATTATCTCCACCTTCATTGCTAGCTCTTTCTGTCTTCTACCCTGGTAGTCAAGACCGGAAATGATTTAGGCATCTAACCATTCTTCACACTTGACATTTTCGTCTACTTCAAGTGACCCTTGATGACCTCATTTAATCGCTGAGGTTATCGTGCCACAGCTGATGATTCATTTCGCCCTCCTTCCTTATCCGATGAGGTGGGTATCTATGGCGAGGGTCGAAGCTCCTTCACAGCTTTTGAAGCGCTATTCGTTCAAATACGCATTACTACAGCTTGGAGTAAACACAATGCCGTTTGCGTCTTTGAGTTAGACGTTTAGACATGTCACGTGATTGAAAACGCGTTATGGTTGCCATTCCTCGGAACCACTGCAACTCTCTGATTATAGGTTACTTCAGGGTCACGCCAACTTTCCAAAAAAGGGGTTCTTTGAGTTAGACTCTTAGATATGTCACGTGAGTGCAAATGTGTTATGGTTGCCATTCCTTGGAACTTATGCAACTCTGATTGAAGACTTAAAATGGCTCCCATAACTAGGCGGTGGCTTTTAATTCTCAGAAGTCAGTCGTTATATGATTCCCTAGTTGTAGTAGTAAACTTAACGAATTGGCATCAACCTTGTTAGAAAGCGCCTTGGAATCACGCAGCTGTTAAATACAGTCTGAACTTTCAAAAAAATTATTAGCTAAGATTTATCGTTTCAGGACAAGCGATGGCGTGCGTGCCTTTCGGCTTCGCTTGTTGCATTTCAGAGCATGTTTTTCTGCACGAGAGTTGGTTCACGCAGACACGGAAGTGAAGATCGTGTCCAGTGTCACTCGCAACAAATGACACGCTAGTTATGATTTGACGTTTTTTACTGTTCAACAGCAGCAGCAGCAGCACACATTTGAACACGATCTTTCCGGTCATGTTGCCCTCGTCTTTGCCCGAAGGGATCTCTTATCTGTAATTGCTTATCTCTACCATTTGGACATCTGTGTGTAACTCAAAACTTATGGACTCGGAAGCGAACGAAAGTTATTAATTTTGCCAAAGATGTGTTTTTGAAAACAACCGAAGTCAAATATACCTTCCTTAATTTCTCATGACCTGTATTTTAAATTGTAACGTAAATTAAACCTCGTTTGTAAGTATTACTTACCTGTACTAACTGTAGTAATCGAAGTCCATGCAATAAGAGTTTTCCCACGAAAAGATGGCATTTATTGATGGTCTTCTTGATCCGATTGGGTGCGTCTAGGATGTTGCTTGCGCAAAATAAATACCGCTGTCTATCAAATCAAAAATACATCAAATTGAAGCTTTAGAATTTGGATGGCGTATCAGAGTGGGTCAAAACGTAAGGTAAGTAATGTTCGTGAAGCAAGCCGAGGTGCCGTGGCATCGTGGACAATTGTAAAATGACGAGGATGACCAGTTGTTAATCGTCAGAAGCATAACTTATCTCAAAAAAACGGCTAGACGACGGTTGAGTGTGATACCAGCTTCTGCGACTGTTGTGTGCGATATTCACCATCAAGATGGCCACATGCCGTGGTTGTGTATCCACAAAGTATTTATGGTTGTGATTTATACGTGTTTCGTTGAGTATTACTTCCAAGCCAAGCATTTCTGTCATCATTGGAGTTCAGGGTGTAGGCTTTCGTTAGCCTCACTTTTACCCGACTTGATTCGTTATTCGCACCAGCATTAACGCTTCGCTAGTTTCCTTTTCTTCATTCCACGACCACAGCTGTGCCGCGTCGTAGCCTAGTCGACATCTCAGAACTTTTTAGGATTTGTTCTAACGTATCAAAACGAACCAATTGCTTAACAAGGGTGGGATGGTCACATCTCACGCACCCCTTGTGGTCACGTTTCCTTCCTTCCTTTTTGTCACTGCTTAGCGCGAGACTTGTTGGTGGAATACTGTGGAGAATACACCATTCTTTTGCTATTCATATCTAAATAGCAAGATTTCGGAGCTCAATCTATGCTATGATTTTGGTGTTTGTGTTTTGCAATCTTGCCCTCGAAATTTGACTCCACATTCTGTTTGAGCTAACCAAACACACGCCACACATAACTTTAGGCGTGTTGTTCCTAAAGACCCTCCAGCACCAAATCGCCGTGGCCGTTTCCTTTTGTTAAAACATCCTTTTCCTTATCCCTCCGCCTTGGTGTTTGTGTACTCCTCCGCTGCATTTTTTCATCGCTTGCGATCTTAACTTGTGCTTGACGAGGAAAAAACGCCGCAGTAACTGACACACACACACGCACACACACACACGTGATGCATTCTGCCTAACGGTTAATATTGTTTCGTACAGTTTCAATTAGGCAAAGAGCTTGGAACAAGACGTCTTCCCACTCCGTCTGCTAACTTTCCAAGCATTTTGCTAGATTCTGGGTAAAATTAGTGAACGATTGAGTGCGAACCTACGCATTTTGCTCCTAGGCAAGCTCATCTTTTATAAGCCGATTAAAGGAGTGATAAATTTCGCGTTCCTAACAGTGCTGCGATCCGAAATAACCAACTGTTTTCCACAGTGATGTCGGTTTTTTGCAGGACGTCAACTTATTTAGCTGGCCTTTGAAATTAATTTTCAACTGTTTCTACGTTATTACCATAAAATCCTTAAACAAAACCCAGAATCGTTTGTTTCCTTTTAGATCGAACATTTGCAACTGAAGAAGCTCATTCGTAGGATAAATGACGCGAGTGTTCTGTTGAGCCACTTGGAAGCAGAGGCTAATCCGCACACCGAGTCATTTTGGCCCAAGCTTTCCACCGAAGGGGCTGTTGCTGCAGCATCCACTCGAGAAGAGCTTTCGAATCTGATTTTTCGCGTTCAAGAGGTCTGGCTAAAACAACTCGAGTTAAGGGAGATCTTACGACAATATTGGACCAGTGCCAATAATCAGGTATTGCAAGAGCTATTTTACCCCAAAATCGATTTCTATTTAAGCTTCCATCTAAAGGACCCAGTAGGCTCCTTAAATGCCACTGTTAGGTTGAGTAGAATCAGATTTACCGTAGCGTAGGATCATGACTGCATTCACCGTTGCTTGAAACTTTGCAGCACAATTCCTCGGATTGCAGTCCAGCAGAGAAGGGTGTCAGCGCTCCGGTATTGTCGAAGGTAGCAGTTCGCAAGTTGTGCCAGCGCTTGCGGGCCTCAGGATCTACTCCGAGCATGCAATGTCTGGAGTCAATCAAGGGCACTGGGGCTCCCCTTCCTAAACACCGTCATCGTTTCACAGAAAGTGGCGAGTCGGGCTTTGTGAGTGACTCGGACAACGTCCTGCGAAGGCGAAAATGGCTTTCACTGCGCTCCTTGACCAATGCTGCCGCCCCAGACACCGCCATCTGCCACCGCTTTCGGTCGTTTTCGTTTCCGCCTTCGAACACTCAACGGAATGAGTGCATTCTAGTGACACGACTTTCCGATTCTCCCAAAGGTAATGCCTTTGTTACCATTGCGTTTTCGCCAATTCTTGAGCGCGGTACTAATTATGCGTGGCGTTAATAATGATGCCCACATTGCCTAGGTTGAAAGGAACGTGGTCATTTTCAGTGCACCCGAAGCCTCAAGATTACAAAAGCGCATTCTTCCTTCAGTGGAGACTGTGCCTCAAAATGCTAAATTTATTCGTTTACAGGTCTTCCGAACGCCGATGTTTCGAATTTCGCCTCAGACATAATACTCTGGTTTCCATTTGTTTTCCAATGACATCTGACTGTCTAGTTTCCACTTTTGTCGATATCCTTATCCTTGTTACCCTATTTCTCAAACTCATTCCTCATTCTGACTAGGCGTCTGTCATCTAGTTTGTGTGCCTGCTTATACTGTCGCTGTAGAGTAGCAGGGTTTTGACACTAGAATTTGGGGACAGTAATAAACGGTGCTCGTCGTTTCAGGAAGTGAATGGGAAAGAAAACTGAATTGGTTTGGGGCTTTTAGCCTCAGCCACAAGCTCATTTTGTCACTTTTTCTCCCAGTCTCTGAGCACAAAATTAGTGCCACCGTAGCCTCTCCAGTTGTGCTTTTTTTGCTCACGTGCCTACCGGGGTTTTTTTTGCCATTTGCCGCTTTTCCCATTTTAGCCGAGTCGAGTACAAGCAATCGGATGAGTTCTATTGCGGAAAGCACTCCAGTTAGAGCAGCACATCAACGCGCGCCTTTCGGCTCACCGACTTTGGGTCGCCCGGTTTTCACGGAAAATCGCGCCGCCATCAGACTTCTCTCGCCATTGAGGACTAAGCCCCAACAGATCGCCGTCAGCCCAATTGCTTCGTTACGCTCCCACATAAATCCGTGAGACTTTGATTTATTACGTCTTTAGATGGCTGAGTTTATTCACACCCTCGTTTGAAATTGTCATTCGTCATCTCTCACGCATATTGGGTGTGTGTATGTTTCACAAGACTGATTACTTCTTAGACTTTAGTTCAAAGTGTTTGATGATGAATGCGCATTCGTGATGATGTGCTTTATGTGGGTGATGTGCGCATTGCAAGTAGTGAAAGCTGAAGCGAAGGTTGTTTCGAGTTAACTATCATGCAATAACTTTCATTTTTGTTTTGCTATGATTAGTCTACATCCTAATACCTCACCAATTATTGGCAGGATTTGTGAAGGGCTCCAGGAAAAGAAAAATAGACCAAATAGATCCATGTTCTAAAATATGCAGTGGCCGACACATCAAACTGACGTTGTTGTTACGGCAACTCAAATGTCCATGTCAGAGGAAACACACGTTTTCGAAGAACTTCCGAAGCTGGGACAAGTGTTAGACTTTGCTTACACCATGTGCGCTGTGAGCATGGCAGCTAATGTCCAATATCCATGTAATCTGATCCAAGATTTTGACTGTTGGAATCATCGGAAAAGGCATTGTTTTATCCTGGTCTTTTTCTATTCATCTCCGGGCTAAACACGTTCCGACACGTTTAAGCGCCTGGTATCGAGGCCAAAAGTTAGATCGAGAAAACCGTGCACGATTCTGCAACGCCCCCGAAGTTGGCACTCGAGGCCACACTGGGGATTAACGATCAGGATAGACACGTCGTGGCCAAAGTCGATAGACAATCGTCGTTTATTCGACTCCGGCGGGTTGTTATTATTGTGTGACGGTAGATACATTCTGTTGACGGATCTCCCGTCATGGTAACTGAAAGGAAACATTTGTCGTTGCAATTTGGTCGGTGGAATTGAATCGCCTGCGATTTGGGAGTCGAGGGAAACTATGCGAGTATTGAGGGCCTAATCGTTGTTGTATCGATTGGCGATGTCGTCGCCGAGGAACAGTCGAAACAGATTGTTTGTTTCGAGACGTCATTGTGGCGATTGGTGGTAGTCGAATGTTGACTTAGGCATTGTCGGGAGGTGATTGAAGTTTTTACTGGTGTTGACGGAACAGCTTTTTCCGCCTTGTCTGGAAGGTTGGTCGTTGGAACGGCAACGTGTGACAACCAATTCTATTCACTAGATATTCGATGCTCTTTGATCTGGTTGAGGGCGAAAGTGATCATAGTGTGAGAACTGAGCCCTGGGGAGCAGTTTGAGGTTCACCCATGGACTGTTGGTGACTCCAGGGTAGACTACCGAAATCCAGAACATTCTCGATCTTTTTCGAACTTTTCTCTTATTGGTGTCCTGATAGCCACCACTCCCAACCTCCCTCGACTGAGACGCAGTCAAGGTAGTCGATTGAACTCGTGCTCACTCACACTCGGTGTGAATTCTCGCATGTTGATCGCCACAACACTTTCAAACACTGCTCTCTTCACACACACACCTCACTGTCATCTTGTTCTGTCCTGTAGCGAGCGTGACATCCCACTCGTCCGGACGCCAACTACGCCCTACTCTCGGATGTGCGAATCCACTTTCTCCATTATTTCCAGTGACGACGCAGCTGAAGGTGACTCCATTGATGCCGCGTCCCCGGGCGTCTCGCCAAGCATGGAGGACGAAGTCGATGAAGACGACCTCTCTTTCGATCCGCAAAGACGCTTGTCTAGAAGCCTCCCTATTCTTACTGGTCAGTTTTTGGAAGGGATTGCATTTTTCTCCTAGATTTACCAGGTTCATCACATGCGTCTCCTAGTTACGTTTTACGCAGTTATTTTAATATTGGAAATGGGCTTATTCCTCTACTAAGACGATACTGCAATCTTATTCTTGGTTATACCACTGCCACCACTATTGTCGTCTACACAGATTTTCTCAAGATAGTTTAGTTCAATACGGGGTAATGCAGGTAAAAAACGCATTGCTTGTATCACCGCACACTTACCGTGGTATTCGCCAACTTGAAAAAAATCACCACGAGGCACAGTAGCCTGGTGCATTAATCAACCGAATGGATCATCCCTCTTGCCGCAATTTTACGATCCTATCCTCATGTGCCCCCAATGTGCGTCAGAACGCATTCTGCCATTTAGGCAGTTGTGGAACGCCCCCCAAAAAGACCACTTCACTGCGATCCAAAGTCACTCAGACACACTAATTCCATTTTTTTTTGATGGCTGCTTAAAGTCTGTTGTCTTTGTGCCCTCTCGTATCAGAGGAACGACACGTCGTTCCGCCCCGCGTGTTGCGCTCTCCCGACTACTCTCTCAAGGGGGCTGGCGACTTTTTGGAGGAGTCGTCGGCGTACGTGCCCATTTCTGTGCTTGACGACGACGACGAGGCGAACGCAACATCTGAAGTGAACTTGGACTTCGGTCGCGCCGTTGGAGACGCCATGGATTCGCCCAGTCTGCCCACATGGTCCCCGTTGAGTTGCAAGTCGAAAGATGTGAGTGCATGCTTGTGGTGCTCGCGGTGGTTTGACAAGCTAGCAGATAATCATGGAAATGTGGTGATGGATTTTAGCAAAAGCTCGTACTTCAATTCATTATGTCCTCACACACAGTCTGCCCGAAGCTCTCATGACGAAACCCACCCGATTAATCCCTCTGGTTTGGTGTTTAGTCGAACGATTTCATGTGCATTCAGTTGTTGCGGATCATGAACTAATCGTGGCCTAAAAGTAAAACCTCCAATGTCTGGAACAGTTTGTTAGGAATTAAGGAGGTCAGCCTAGTTGGTAGTTTCGTGTTATTCTTCAGAGGCATAACTATTGGCACGTTCGTTTCTCGATGCACAGGCTTGTTGGCGTAGCTTGTCTTCGCGTGATTCCTTCTTGTTCACCATTGGTCTCCTTTGTTGCGCTTTAGCTTGCGAGTTTGGCGGCAGCACTTCGGTTGTCCCCCACGCACTCAGCCAGACTGTCGTTTATGTTTCGTGACGGTTCAAGTCTGAATGCTTGGCTCTCTAATCTCGAGTACTCGTTGTACACACCCGCAGTGACTGCAAACTCCTTCGCCCCCTGCCGCCTACGACCCACCATCCATCGACCGGAATTAGACAGGTGTCTTAGCGAACTTGAGGTAAGCCCCCCTGAAAACCAATGTTCCTCCATAACTCTTTAGCATACGACGCGTCTTCCAGGCATGCCTTTTTACACTGACTTTTAAAAAGTTGTAACCAAACACAGTGGCACATTAGGATGTTTCTTTTTTTTTACTCGAAGCTTTCATGTGACATTAGCAGGTTTTGTGATCTTAAGGGCTACTCGTTACTTGACATAGCGGGTGCGAAGGCCCGCTGCTGATGATATTTAGCAGTGTGTGGGGCGCCAGTAGCTCGATTGTGTACGCACTCGTGTTTGTTAATCACTATGCGACTGTTCTTTTGTCATGAAGTCAGAAATGGGCTTTAGTTTGTCAGCTTTGTGTGGGCTTGAGCCTCAGTGACGCAGGTGTCGTTTAACTTAGAGTTAAGTTAAACAAAGTTCGTTCTAATGAAGTCATTTATGGGTGTAGATTTGCATGCTAAGGGCGCATTTCACTAGTCGTTCCGGGAACCTAGCTACGCTTGAAACCCGGTCAGGATTGTGAGAGAATCCTCTAGAAACAATTTACCTAATTGTGAATAGTAGATCGGTCGTTTCGGGTTGTTTATTTGGAAAAGACAGTCATGTGCATTGTTCCCCTGTTATGGTCCGGATTGTAGCGTTTCATCCTAACCATCAATGGCTGTAAAATCAAGGTTAAGTAAGGGGCATTATGATATCCGTGTGGTCTTGAACCACGCCGGGGCCACTGAATTAACTCTGGCCCGATTACGCTTCCCTGCTACCCGCGATGAAGCAAAAGACCGGAGAGGACGCAGATACAACCGTTTACTTTAGAGCTCAATCACGGTGTCGTTGTGTCGTGTGTGGGGTTCGCGCGTATGTATCTATACCTCAGATGTGTGAGTCGTAGATGCGCCAACATCGAGATCTGGGTGTGAGGATAATTCAGGATGAATTTTTGTGCGAATAAGAGGTGAGTTGAGGATCCGTGCGGCTGGCGACATGTTGCGAAAAGAGGAACCCTGTGTCGGAGGCTGGAGTGATCGGATTAGCGAGTGTGGATCATCGCGATTCACAACAGCTCTCCTCCTTAGCGAGAGCATTTGGCAAAATATTTCATTCAGTGATGTTTCTGAAAGCCACGCACTCAGATATAGCCCGAGTCGAGCCCTTAGTAGACGGGAAAGTGTGGTCGGATTGGTCAGCCATCTTTATTACCACACGGGTAGAGTAATGAACGTTTTTTTCCTTAGTTTTACGGTCGGGAGTTGCAGTGCTGGCGCAGCGAACTGGACGAGCTGGTCAGGAATCACCAGCAACGTTTGGCAGGACTCGAACATTACGCCGACAAATTGTTGGCGTCTGATCATGGGTTTTTGACTATCGTTACCAGCTGGCTTGACATGCTTATTTCGAGGTCAGCCATTTTCTAGCTTGCTTAGTTTATTATTTCCGTCACTCACTATTTGTAAGTAGCATTTCTTGTGCGATTGCAGGCGTGCAGAAGTTGAACGCGAGTTGAAGACGCAGTTGTGCATGTTTGACTTCATCAATTCCGCCAATCACGAGGCTGGTGTGAAACTAGTGGAGATATCCAATCAGGCAGAACCGGTGCTCACAGAAGCCCGCTGTATTATGGACCAGCTGAGACACGCGAATGGCTCAATTGACAAGAGCTGTCACGTGTACAAGTCAACCTTGCGGCCAAATTTGTCAAACATCCCCGCGTTAACTGAAAGACTCCAGGTAATATTTAAGCCTTGCTCTGGGCTTATTCTGAGTGCAACTGATGTCCCTTGCCCTTGATATTTGCTACATATTAGCCTATACTGGGTGCCTGAACCCATAATTTGATACTGTTATGACGCCTAAAACTCGAATCGACGCATTGGTGAAGCAGTAAACGAGGGGTCACCCATTGTATTGTAGGATCTTTTGGAAAAGGCCTCTGAACTGGGCTCTTACTGCAACCTTCTCAGTTGTCGGTCGGCAGGCGTCATTCATCTAAGCGTATCTAGTCAGTCGTCGTCCTCGCTTGTTGACAATCAGGCTCTTCGAGCCCGCCTAAGGTCTTCGTTGGCCAATATGCACAACCTGATTGCATTTACACCCCAGACATTGACTTCGAAGCCCCCTGCTAAATCGCCTCCTCAGGTGCCCTCACCGCCACCACCACCACCACAACAGCAGCACCAGGACCTCCAACAACTTGTGTTATCTGCCGTGGCGTTCGGGTGTTCGCACAAAACCCTTTACACAGTTCTCCTATTTATTGTGCTTCCGCTCCTCTGTTGTCTGCTGACTTATCTTACATCGATCTACCGCGACAGTGCTGCTGACGTTGCAGGGCGTAGCTACTTTGCCTCTGCGCCGTCGCATTCTGTCTGCCTGAAACTGTTCTCCTTCCCCTCGTTTTGTCCCCTCCGTTACCACATGCAACCTCCGCCCATGTAGTACTGACCGTGTTTACTCCTCCAGGCTCTTGATTTACTGTGTGAATACTATAAGCAATACCAGTGCTATTCTTCCACTTGTGTCATCCTATAGATTGTCGGTTCTTTGAACCAGGCTCGCGCGTCGGGTGCTTAATTTTGACGCCAGGGCAAAATACCCAGGTGTGATTTTTGTCCGAAGTGTCGCGTGAATTCAATGGATGTGTCGACGTAGAAGTATTAAGTGGTGTTGTTGAAGGCGAAGGTATTTCGGACATGCCAAGGGCTGGGACGTTTACCAACATTAAGTTTGGTTTACCCATTGATACTCATTCAGGGTGTTTCAATGTGTCGTCGTGGATTCGAATTCGCGATTCGACGTGGCAGCATATGCTGCACCCATGGTGGTAAACTTTGGTAATGACAAGAGTGACTGGCCGTAATGTGTTTCACGCGGAATGGGGTGCAGTTAGCAAATTGGATACGGTGTGACCAATGTATAGCCACTAGAAAAGTTCGCTGCGAAACGCCGCATTACAAGGTCATTAAGATTAAGTGTCCGAGATAGGTAAACAAATATTTCTATGGACAGTAACAAGTTTGAGCGTTCCATGGGGCCTGGTTCAGCACACTCAGCCGGTCCTTATCGTGGGGTGTTTGATCGTGTCTGGTCCACTGCATTTACAACAAATCATCAAAAACCATGATCAATTTCTCAAGTAAACGCTTAACAACAGGTTTCAGGTTGATCTGCACCTGTTATTAATGACGTCAAGTTCGGCGATAATCGCCGTGACAACACGTACCCTCAGATTATTGGTCTGTACAAACTAATTTAGTTCGCCCCTACAGGGCGACATTCATTGTTCGAACCTGGACTACATAAGTTTGAGACCATGCCCACCCTCCAGGGGTCCATAAATTTTGTCATTCACGGTCTAACGCCAGTTGGATTCTTGGTGTGCGTTTTAGGAGTAATGTCCAGCACTCTAAGTGGGCCACATCCTAATGGTGGAATGTATTATAATTGAAAAGCATAGGGCACTGTCTCCTCATCGAATACCTAGAATACACGAAATCTTGTAGGTCTGGCCACTACCGAAGATTTGCAGAGGGCTACGGACGTAGTGTCCACCCTTCATGGGCTTACTGATAGAAAACGCTGATGGGAGTAGACTGACGTTCAGTGACTTTGAACTCTATTTAGCGTCCGTGTCAGCATTTCTCAACGATGCGTTGGGTTATCTCACATCATTCTAAACACAAATGTAGGGTTCTCCCGAATTTCTAACAAACGACATGTCTAAGCGCAGGGAGACAGCCGATGTGGAGTTAGTTGAGTGCTATAAGCACTACCTGCTAGGTAGTGTCACCATTGTGTGCATTAATCACTAAGACCTTTGGTGGTTACAATGTCTTAAGTACAACCTTAATATACCATGCCGCCAAAATCACACGAAAACGCAGTACCCACGGTAGGCGTCGTTGGTATGGAATTTATGGTAGGTAATATGGAGCATCGAGACCTATAGGTAAGGAATTGGCAAATAGCATTCACAGCTTGCACATTCTACGGTTCACACTGAACAATCCCAGACATCGTAACGGGTTGCTGCATTACCTTTGACGAGTGATTATTAATACGGATGTGAATCGGTTGCACAAATCCAATTGGGAAAACTCGAACAGGTACCACGTCAGCGCGACTGGTGGCCATCCGTAACAGTGAATCGTCACTGCTAATCATTGCAATGATCGGTTTCTACGAAGTCGACATGAGTTCGAACTCTAACCCCCCAAATTCATACCGCTAGGGTTAGAGTTCAAAACTACGCTACTCATTGAACTTTCTGATCTCGGTATCTAATGAACAAATACAACTGCCTACTAAACACAGGGCTACGGGCAGGTGGTACAGGATGTGTGAGGCGGATACAGCACAGCCGATATGGTTTCGTGCCCACCCTCCTCAACACTACATAGACATTTCACGAATCAACACAAAGCAATGAAGGCATCCACGAGTGTGGCAATCGGGATTAGCCGGTACTGGGATAGACAGTCAAGTGAGAAAAGCTGAAGTGTACAAACCGATGAACACTAACGTCGAAATATTAAGCAATTTTCTTGTAAACTGAGTACTACCACTTAGATCCGATTACAGCTTGCGAGAAAGTGGTGAGTTTGGAGGCGAAATGATAGCAATAGCATTAGACAAAAGCGAACCCAGCACACAATTAATTGAACTAAAAATTGTATCGCAGAGTTTAGGGAAACTCAAGATTTGAAACAACGAAAGGAGAGTGGAATAATGCCTGGGAGGATAGACCTTGACTCATGATTTTTTTATGCCAATGAAACAAGGGGATATCATAATCTTTCCCACCTATAAGTGACATGATCTAAATATCGCACACAACATCTATGGTCTTTGGACCCAAAATTGTTTAGGCAGGGCGCCTCACCAAAGGTACATCAGAACTCAAGTCCAAACTACTTCCTGACCCTACACTTCAGGCGTAAATGAATGTCAGAAAAGAGGAACCTTACTCATAAAGTGATTTAAAATGGACACAACGACATTACGGCGGTGTACAAAACGCGATGTCGCAAAAAAATGCAACATGCAAAGGGGATTTATGTCTGCGTGTTAGAGGGACCGTCGCCTTCCTCATTTGCACTGCTGCCGTAGATTTTGACTGTACGATCAAGACTGCAGGTTATGATAGATTTCGCGTTCGGACCAAATCGAACGCCGGTCGCGGGAGAGGTGTGTGAGGTAAACACGGCCAACTGATCCCACTGCTTGCAAAGATAGGCGCGAACATCACTTCCTGCTACGGCGAGGTAGCACCCTGATTGATCGAACTCGAGGTCGTTTATCTCGTAGGTAGAATTGGCCCGATCAACATCCGGAGTCTGAAATACACGCATGCATGCAAGATAACTACACAATAGAAAGGTTACGAGTGACTAAATTTGTGAATTTGGGGCATGATCCGATACTTTACTTCAAAAACATGAAAAGACAAGCCTAAAACTCGACATAGCACGAAGATGATAGCCAAATTGATGCCAAAGTGTAGGTGAAGCTGAACGCGAAGGTAAAAGAACTTGCTTTATTAAAATTTGTCGAATGCCTTCTGCATAAAAATAAGTCATAAGAAAATGAGGCTTCAGTAAAAAAAATTGCTTAAAGAACCCGCTTTTTTGTAGGAGTAACAATGCAGTTAACAATCAACCTACCAAAGTTTTGAAGTTCTTCAGTTTACGCAAATCCCACAGTTTGATTTGCCCATCAGCTCCACCGGTTGCGAGGTAGTAACCATTCTCCGAGAACGAAACGGCTGTAAGCGGTTGGTTTGCTCCGACACCGTGGGTGAAATTGGCCGCATTGCGGCGCTCGCGAATGTCCCAAATCTTCACCTCACCGTCCACAGTGCCAGTGGCCAGAATTTGGCCGTCTGGGTGAAACTGCGCACACGTCAAACCTTCGGGTCAGAAAAAGAAAAAATAACGCTCATTGAGCATAAGCTACAATTAAGGAATTACGGCGATCATCAGTGAAATGCAAAGAATGTAATTACGGCTTCTATTGTGCGTTATCAAAAGGCAACGAGGTGGACCAGCGTAAAGTCGCGAAGTCCGCCAAACTTGGTCAGACAGTCAAAAAAAACACCAAAGTGACTTAGACTCAACCGCACAGCTGTGCAGTGGGTCGCGTATTCAAAGCAACATAAACTCAAAAATTCCAATTAACCATTAAGTAAACAAATAAGTACTATCAGTTCCAGCGAAAACTGAATTTGAATAAGGAAAAGCAAATATAAATAGTCTGGTCAAAAGACGTATTACATAACCGACGGGTGGTGTGATAGAGTAACTCTACTATTCCACTGTTAGACACTGATTACTTACTTGGCAAGCATCAAAACAGTTGCTGGCTTGTCCACATTGACTTATTTATTTATTACACACACGGGAACACTTACTTTGAAGGGAGCCGCCTTTTTCAACGGTGACACGGACGAGCACCTGTCCACGACGCAAGTCGCTCAAAGCCCACTGGCCGTCGGCTGATGAAGAAAGGAGGTAATCACCGATGGCGTGAAGCGAGAGACCAGTGATGGGGCCTGCATGAGCGCGGATAACTGAGGCGCATTGGGCCTGCTCTATGCCCCACACACGTACAGTACAGTCCGGCGACGCCGTGAAGGCCAATTGCTCGCTTTGGTGGTAGACCACCCGTGTCACCTTCTTTGTGTGGCCACGTAGAACAGCCACCACCTGGAACACAGTACGGCTGCGTCAAACATAAGCATAAGGGGAAGTAGTCCTTGAAACAAACGCGTGTTAGCGAATCCCTAATACGCAGTAAAGATGAAGAAATAATGTGGTTAAGACTGGGACATACAGAACTGATAAGTTCGCAAGAGAGAAACGAAGTGGAATAATTAAAAACTGCATCCAGATGTGCAATTGATTCTTAGCATTATTGAAATATGACTGTGTTCTGATTAAGCCTAGCAATGAGATTACAGTCAATAAAGCACCATGGAGGCGTGTATAGAGAATAACAACTAAAGATCCAACTGAGAACCTCCAAAAGACTTACCTGAGATGCTTGTGTGTTAAAGACGATGGCGTTCTTGTCATTTCCACCGGTGACAATCCGCTCAGGAGTGGCTTTGCTTGCATCCAGACACAGAATACCAGGAACGCTGGGTGAATGAATACCGACAAGTGATGCAATCTGTCGGTATTCGGCAATATCTCGAGACTTGGCCAACCCTTCGGGAACTGTTTTTCCTCTTTTCTTACGCTCATCAGTTAACTTGGCTGCGCGTTCCTGTAGGCGGGCTATCACTTGCTCCGAAAGTCCTACTTCCTCTTGAAGCTACAGGAAATATAAATGAGTATTAAAAAACTGATTTGAGAAAAAAATTATCAAATGAATTACATTTGATTTATCACTAGTGGGAGCTTCAGAGACGTCTTGTGCCTGCGAAGCTGGTTGAGCAGCTCCAATTCCGGTATGTGGTTTTAGGGTTGCCAGGGCCTCGCGAGCCGCCGTAACTTCTTTTGTCAATCTGGGTTAAAGGAGATCAGATTGGATAAGAGCAATAATGAGGTACGAGTAAAAGGCAGGTAAGTGTGAAGTTACCTAGAAATTACACGACAGGCAGCATCGTGTTGGTAAAGTGCGTGTGACAATTCCTGTCTTGCAGTTTGGAGTTGCTGACGAAGAGTGAAAGAGTGTAACATAACAGCATCCCACTCATCTTGGAGGGTTTTGAGGATGGCGGGAATGGAAGTAGCAAGTGGCGGCTTAGGACGAACTAAAGGCGAGGTCTTAACTTCGATTAATTCTTCGGCAGAGAGAGGTTGCTGATTTATTGGATCACAACCAGTTTCAATCAAATACTTTTCAATAAGACGACGTTCAAAAATGTGGCCGGAGCGAGGGCTGAGTACAGGTTGTTCGGGAATTTCATTCGAGATTGAGCAAGCCAGCGACATGATCTAAAGGCGTACACGTTTTTGCTACACTAGCAACAACTATAATAACACTAAAAAGAAGGCGAAAGTCCAGACAACTAAGTATTATATTTTATATCAGTGTGTACAAGACTGGAAATCCAATAACAGATCGTGTTCGAGGTAAATCGCCCGCCAAATATAGTTCAGGCGGCGATTAGTGACGCAATCATGCTACAGAAAAGTGTAAGGAATGAGAGGAGACGTACCCGTAAAGATAGTAGAAGAAGGTCAGGATATAGAAGGCCAATTTTACCCACCCCTCCTTCATAGCTCTGTTAAGTTCATTGCTGTTAAGTATGGAGGTTGGGTGATAAAGTCCATAACCTGACCTAACTGGACGTGTAATAAACCTAAAAATGTCATTAATGCCAAAATGGGAACCTGTGAACGTGATAAGCGAGCAAAGGTACATTTAACACGAGCGCCATCAATTGCCATGTCACAAGAAAGAAAAGGGTGATAATTGCATGAATACAATACTCTGGAAGCACAAGCTGAAAAGGTTATTTTGTTATCGGTACTTACGGGATTAAGATTACGGCACTGATCTACCGGATTTTTATAATCGGTTTTGAGCTCATCAAACGCAATTATCTGAGTATGGAAATTTATCTTGTAAAGGCTCGCTTACGTGATAAATAACAAAGAAAATTAGTGAAATAGTCAAGAGCAAGGCCACAATGTACGCGATCGCGACGATCCCGAAACCCATGTCCGAAAGTAAGCGTTATATGCAGCTAAGTACCACACCATTCAATTTCGAAGTCTGCGAAATTCCAATATCAAATCAAACATACCTCTTTTGTCTAGGAAGCATTTCGAAGATCCGAGAACGTACAAGGTGGCGAATCAATTAATTCAATAAATAAAAGGCAAAATAATTGACTAACTAATGAACTATAGACACAAAGTTATTTAATGAACTACAATGTTAATTTGGTGACAAAAATATTTTTTCTGGCCACACTCAGATAAGCAAACATATCGGGTTTTCAGTACAGAGAAGGTGTATTATGTTTACTCTAATTTTATTACTTTGTGGTGCAAATGTTTGCTTTACAAAGGAGAAACGGCTTCTATTAAAAATATTTGTGAAAATAATCAAGCCAAACTACGAGGATAACCGGAAACCCAGTACGATTACTAGTAACACAACAGGTAGAAAAACTGTTTGATTGATTTCTTACAAGTGATTGTGAAGTGGATTTTAATGTTATATGTCCTTTAACCCGGATTTCGCAGATTTAAAATCACCACCACCAGTTTTTCAAATCGTACTTATTAATCCTATGGACACGTTTGATCATATATTTCTGTGCGCATAACATATTTGATTTCCTGGCTTCTAGCCTCTTCGACACTAAGTTGGCCAAAAATAACGTCACGTCACTGACATAAACTACTTTCGATCCCCGATATTTTTTTTATTCCTTAGCAGTGCCAGTACACAGAAAAGAATCGCTTACTTTACTTTGGAATTTGCATCCGGGATTCCCTAATTGCTCATTTTTTCTTGATGGCTTAAAACTCCAGGTTTTTGTCTGAACTCGGGCTGAATTCATAAGACTTTTCAGCAAAATTAGAACTGGCATCAGATTTTATCTTACTCTTTGTTTACGAAAATTTGCTGATAGAATTTTCTGCATTTTCTCACCAAATGACTTAGTAAACTAATGATATGCAGACCACGAACGTCATTGTACAAATATTTTTGATACCGTAAATATCTATATCTACAAAATACTATTGATTCGAAAATTTTAGCATTGTATTTACTTAATGGGCTGAATTAAATTGCTCCCTATTTAAACTTACCTCCTCAACCTTCTATGAGCAAATGGAGTATCGTCTGTTCTCATTACCGCATGGCTTCATTTTTTTTCACCGGGAAATACTAGGTCGGTGATTTCTTCTTCACACTTATTTAGCTTACTTTAATGCACAGTATTCGGTAAATGTTGTGTGTTTTAGTAGTCTGAAGGCCCTTAAAACCACGACATTCATGCCTGCATGGTTCGATAATTACCATTTCGTTGTGTCACCTGACAAAAGAATACTTGCACGGGTTAGAAGGAATTATTTTTAAATAAGAACATAATTGTTTGAGTATCAAATTTCATATTCCGATATAAAACGAAAATGGCTAAATGTGACAACATTTTAGTTATCATCCTCCACAGTTTTTTTAGATAGTTAGGTAAACCTCCTGTCCAGAGACAGAGTACTCTCAGACGTGTTAAATCGATATGCGATCAGGTATGCATAACTAAAAAGAGAAGTAGCAGAAGAGCCGCGTATTCAGACCGCAAAAAGTGAAAGGGAGTTGATGAGTTTGACGAAAGGCGTATTTTTGAATGTGACGAATTCAGGCACACCTGAAGCCCAATTTTAGGATTAAACAATGAAGGAGGAGGCATGATAGTTTAGCTGGATGAAAGAAAACCGATTACATAACAATGTTAGGTAGCAGGTGTTACTTGAAACTCCAAGAATTTACCCCACTGCGACGAGGATGGCTTCAATTTGCTGATGCCAATTGTAGTAGTCAGCAAACAGATTGTTAAAAGTCCAAACCTTTCTGATGTTAATGTGATAAGGCCGCGAGAGATGTTCGAATTACGTCTGTCAATTTGACTATATCCTAGTTTGTAGTGTAATCAAGTATAGAATATAGTACTACATAGTCTGCTTGCTCTTTATCAGTACAATGTGCCTTGCCACCATGCTAGTAGTTTTAACCTGGCTTCTTCTTCCCAACACCAGCCCTACGATTTTGGTCAGATTCTTGTAGAAAGTGACAAGATTGTCTGTTAGGTGAAATGATCAAACTTGGGAAAACATGAAATCTTTGCAATTGGAAACGTATGCGCTTACGTGAAACGTTGATTCAAGTTTCTGCCGCACCCACCCCCAATTTAACCGACATTGCAGATGCATTAATTAAGGTACAAAACTTGGTTCAGAACTCTACGTATTGACTTCCTTTAGATGCACACAAGCGCGCTTATTTCGATTCCATTCTATCAATTATTTTGTAATGTTCCTGCAAAATATACCAAGTCAAGGTAACGAGTTATGTTCTCGTTTGAAGCTTCATTAAATCGCTTAACCCTAACGTTTGGCGTTCAATTTTCCACAAGCATACATCCCAGGATGGATTCTAGACCATTAAATGAATTGGAGTCTGCTTAAAAACACAGAAGTGACCATTAAGGCCGCATTATAGGGCACATTCGCAGTTATAGAAGGCTTTAGTGAATCGATCGGTCAGACTCGAATTGGTAAGCGTAGTCTACACCTTGTAATCGCGCTACGAACATGACCCTAGCGGATCGCGTGAACAAGGTACTGCGCAGTTTCGTATCATCAAACAGCGAGAGGCAGCAGTCATTTGGCGTGTCTTCATGGTTAAGGGAGGTTCAGGTGATTGCGAAAGGCCTCGCTGTAACTCGCTGCATCGGACACCTCATCGAGTGCCAAGTGGACTGCACATAACCTCAGTTGGGGGATCGGACACAGCAGCGCCACGAGCAAATCGGGTTGCCGAAGAAGAAGAGGAGGAGGAGGTGGAAACGAGTTGTTTCACCACGAGCCAGTCAGTTGTGGTTACGAGGTATCCTGGAAAGACGAATCAAGGCGAGTCGGAGACTGTAGAGCCGGCGGCCGCGAAAGTGAGCAACGCCCTACAAACACTTGATGTTGGGGACGTCATTCAAGCCAGAACTAGGGAAAAATTCGAACTTCAGAGACTTAATGACCGACTTTCAAGTTTCATTGAGAGAGTAAGTTGGTAATGATAGATATTTACAACTAATTTGAGGCTTAATCAAGGGTTTTTCCGAGTGCATTAGACAAATCTCAAATGTTTTCAACATGTCCTCAGTTCCGTGATTCAAATAAAAATTATGATGTGGCTGATTAATTCAAGTGGCTTTTGATAAAGGCTTGAATGATTTACAACCAGTTTATTTACCGTCTGTTCATGAACAAAGTTTTTCTAGGATGTCTTGATTTGGCGTCATCGGAGTCGACTCTCCAATTGACGTACCGGGCTACACCGGGCTCACCTTTTGTCGAAGCCCAGACAGGGGTTGCCACTCGTCGAGGGTCACTAATGCTACCCAGGTACTCAGAAAGACTAGAAAAAACAGAGACCACGGAAACCACAGCTCACCAAGTGGCTTTACCCGGTTTCAATGTTGAATCTAGGGTCGAGCACACCGGAAGGGGATAGGCGCACGCGTATTCGTGTTCAGAGATGCCCGCATACTAAGATGGGGTAAATGAAATAAAAACTTAGGAAGCTGGAAGAAGGGAATTATGGGGTGACAAAAATGCTGGACGTGAACTAACTTGGTTTACTACACTGTACAGGCAAATGATCATTTAACCATTAAAAACAAACAGACAAGCTGGGAGAATCGCCAGGGTGGCTATACAGAGTAAGATGGCAGTACGTGAGTCATGAACCCTGAAGTCGATTGTCAGTTTGGTCGAAGATTATTCGTCTGAGGCTCGAATGTTTGTGTTGTGGAATATGTTCGGATCTTGAAAATGCTTTTTTTAATTTACTGTCTCTCATGGTTGATTCCACATCATGTCTTTTGTGCTTGTTCTAAATACGCTCGTTAAAAGGTGGATTAATTGAGTGCAGGAATTTGCACAACTTTACTAAGCATTAAAAGTTTATCGATAACTTCTTCCGAAGTAAAACTCCCGTGTCAATCATTACACAACTCTTTGTAAACAGCATTCAAACCAAGCCATGATAATTTCTCCGATTCCGTTGTTCATTCATTCTGGACAAGAAGCGTTTGCATTAGTTAAGAAGGTAAACTAATGACAGTTCTTTACACGGGTGCTCTTTAATTGACGTAAATTATGTTTTTGGTAAAAATTGAAAACAAAAAGGTGGTGGAGATCTTGTTGGAAAGTGGGAGTTCGTTTTACCGCTGTTGATTTACCTTGAAAAATAAAGAAATTTTGCTTTTGAGGGAAATGGACACCGCTGTTCCGTTATCTGCAGCGTCTAGAGTCGAAAAGCTGCTCCCACCATCCTAGATCTTAGATGGAAGATCAGATACGAGACCAGGCGTGTAGATGAAGTGACCCACTCACCGCCTTGTTGTCCAAAAGATGTCAGAGACTCTGTGTATTTGGGCTCCTGTAGAGATGGCTTTTCTAATCTATCAATATGCTGTGGCCAAAAGCCAAATCCGCGCTTTGATGAGGCAACCGATTTTATCCTAATCGAACTGCCCACCACAGCAGATCATTTTGCTCTCCACAAGATGCTGTCACTCTCTCGGGAACTGTTAGCTTTTTTAAACGCAAGTTGCACTTAAATCCCGTTGATACTGACGAAAATGCTTCTACCGCAAAGTTGGTTCCTCAACTTTGACGAGATTATATTTTTGTGATCAACACCGAAAAGACATTTTTCCAAAGATATGAAGTGGCAACAAACACCTTCTGCATTAAGTTGGGGTTTATATTTTGCCAATACATCCTGTCAAGAGTTGTGGGTGCGTCGAGCTCGCAGCATTTGAACGTTTGAAGTTTCATCGCAGTCTTCTAACAGTTGTGTTTCTGTTAGTGGAAATTCCCGGCAAGTTGAGCAATAATACCGCACAAGCCGTGTGGCATTTACTCGATTTTTGATAATTAAGCTAAATTCTATCCCCCATTCACTATGGCTACAGAAATGGCTTAAATTACCGTACACCTAAAAAGTTAAATTGAACCGAGGATTATTAGCATCGACTGCTTAGTTAATTCACTGTAGACTTCATTAAGAGGCCTTACTTAACGAAGGACTTAGGGACTGCGTCGAGAGCATCGCAAGGAGCAGTTTCATTCAGGCGATTTAAATGAGTCTATTACACAATGGCGGCCTCTGTAGTCTTTACTTCTTTCGAAACACGGCATTTTACTAAATAAGTGAAAAGGAGATTGTCTTCTGTCGTCTAAAGATGAAAGATCCCAATTCATAATGTTGAAAGGTCCACAAACTACGTTGATTTTGCTCGCATCCACCAAGACAATTGGCATTAAACATATTTTAAGGGTCTTCTATCTACAGAGCCATAGTGCAAATCGTGCATTTTAAGGGTGCTGTCGTGAAAAAAATCTTTGCCCCACATTCTCCACTGCCAATTCGTCTAATTTTAAAAATGTTTTGATGCTTTAACAATAACACAAAGGAAAGAGTGGGTGCGAAGCGCTGGCCTCAGTTTTGGTGAAATGCGGACCTCTGACGGGGTTTTGAGCCTTCAGCATCAATTCATCCTGATTTTGCAATCAGTCTTTAGTGCTTTCGGTGGCAGTCTCCAACTTGATTTCGAAAATTGCTCAAGAAATAACGTATTGAAGAACATTCAGCTTCGATTTCGAGACATTAAAATGGACTCAGCCATCGGGAATTCTGAATGTCCGAAAGTGTTTGCCTCTTTTCTGGAACACTTGCTGAATTTTGTTGTCATTTTGAAAAATGGAAAATTGATCACCAACCAGTTGCTTTGCTTAATCTAACCTCTCATAAAGGTGCATTCTGAGCCCAGTAATAAACCGTTAAAAGTTCAGTATCTTACATCTTGAAATTGACTGGATTAGATGTGGTCAAGTCAGATGAAGCTGGCGAATCATTTAATTCATTTCAGTGTTACTCTTTGGAGTTGTTCCGTCACCGATTCTAAGCACGCAATGCTTGAGTTTGTACTGCCTTATTTACTACAAAAATTGCAGTTCCGATGTTGTTTTACAGCGTAGTCCAGTTATATTTACTAGGATTTTACTTAATTGTCTGAATGGATTCTGTTCCACAGCCTACTTTTAACCTGTAGCACATCAAAGCCTCAAATCTCGAAGCCTACGAAATCATTTTGAAAAAACATTACTTTCTACACCGAAGTTTTGTTAGAGGATAATCGGCGACTTCTTCGCTAGCGGCAATACTGAGTTTGACAAGAGCGTTGTGCTAATCTTTAACTTGCGACTGTAGGTGCGTTTGCTGGAGGCGCAGAACAGGAGTCTGGCGAAGGAGGCGTCGAGTCTGCGCGCGAATTACTCCGACGACATCAACCGCCTCCGGGGCGTCTACAACGCCGACCTCGAGCAACTGCGTGGGAGCCTCGCGGCGGCCGAGGAGCGCCGCGCGGAGTGCGAGATTCGGTCAAAACGCACCGAGGCTGAACTCAGCGAACTGCAAAAAGCGTGAGTGTGGTTACACGTCCGCCGGCATTTACCAAGGCCACAAGGACCCCAATTTTCTTCGCGATCTAAGCCTTAAATGTTTTCGGTGCGACAATTCTTTGGGACGAAACCCAAAACCTCATTGGAGGCTGTAGCAGATTCGACGTTCCATGAAGCAGCACAATACAACACAAAGTACCCAAGGCAGAAATGGGACAGAAGAGAGAGGACTGCTTAATCGATGTCTCAAAAGTCGCGTCTGATAATGGGGGTTGTCTATCAATACAGTTTGTATGAACCTGTAAAAGGACAAACGAGTAGCGTAGGGGGTGGAGAGGTACACGCACAGGGGTAAATGAGCAGACGCCATGAACTGAGGTCAATGTGGCGGAGAATGCGGCAACGGGATTGGTGGACGCGAATCAACCCTGGCCACTAAAATGTAGCAAAACTAGTCCACAGTGTTCGTGACTTTTGTCCGTGGATAATTTCTGCAACACGTTCACCAGCATTTAGCAAGGCCACAAGGACCGAAATTTTCTTCGTGATCTAAGCCTTAAATGTTTTCTGTTTTTTACCTTCCTTCCATCAATTGCTTTGATTTCTGCAGTACTTGGTCACCTGATAGCAGAAAACGGATCTTTTCAAGTGATTTTTGTGTGTAATAGAGAGAATAGTTATTAAAATACTGAGGATAGGAGAATGATGCGAATCTTGTACACGGGTATTTAGGGACTTTGAATCAAGTTGACAGCGAGGCTGCTGACCATATTTGTTGTACCTTCGTCTAGACAAGACTCAGCATGCCCCATAATATTCAATGAATGTTAAGCCATCACAACTTTTCATACTCCTATTAAATAGACTAAAAACAAAAGAGAACCAGCTTGCCTGCGATCAAGAACGCTTGAAACGCCTTAGCGAACAGCTTCAGGCTGCTGAAGATGAGGTCCAAGAAGCTCAGCAGCGGTGTACTGCAATGGCGGAAGAAAGGGCCAAAGAGGTGCGTGAATTCCAACGTCTGCAAGAACAACTGAAGGAAGCCTGCATTGTACGTTATTTTCGTGATAAAGAAAATCGTGTACTTACATTATTTAGTAACAGTACCGTTATTTATCTATTTAAGGAAAACGACAGACTATCCGTTGCGCGACACGCAGCCGAAACTGACGCCAAAGTACTTAAGGAGGAACTGGAACATCGGAAAAAGGTTCAAGACGCGGTGAGTTTGCTTGATAAAGTCCTTTGTTAGTGTTTGACAATATTAGTATACAGTGAATCTATCGAGGGGAAGTGCTGAACTATGCGGGCGCATATTGCAGTTCAATATTTTATACTTTAGCTAAGAGTATAAGAAAGCTGCATCGCTCTAAAAGGTCAGAATATGTGAAAGTAAGGTATATGCATCAGAGTCCAGAAAAATAAATCGGTTTCAAATAAACGTTCATCCGCTAATCCCTCAGCAGTAGGCCCGCACAATGGAGATCATTGAAAGTCAACAAAGTTAGCTCAAGGACACCCTCTCTCGTAACTTCCTTAGTTCAAATAAATGCCGTTAGTTACCTTCGGATTTGGCTCAACTCAAATTTACAATAGCGCATACTCCTTGCTGGCCGCTATGGCCAAACGTACGTCTCAACTTTCTCTGTGTTGTGCTATTGGTGCTTTTGAAGGTTAACCCGAAAAGCAGTAGTTTTAGACTTAGCATTCTTTCCCAGAGCTGGTAAGCAAGTTTACGCGGACGACACCAGCAGTGTGTACAGGGCTTGTACAAGTATCCTGTCTAAACCTGCTCGGCGTTTGTGTAAACAACGCGGGTCACCAGCGTTCCGTGTGTGTCTGCACTCAGGAACCGGCCTGTTTTCACACCGTCTGATTTCTCGCAGGCAAACCTGACCAATCGCTGCTGACTTCATGACATTGCATCACTCCCCAAATTAATCCTTGTTTCAAGACACACCAATATTGCACAGGTGGTTGAGTGACTTGGCAAGTCATCTGTAAGCATGACACGAACTGTGATGAAAAGGCGAGCGAGATTACGCAGGTTATGCTAATAGAGACGGCAAATAACAAGCGTCTTCTTTCTTGGTACGACACCGGCATGAAAAAGTTGAGTGCTCGTGCAGTTGCAGCCAGTCAATGCTTTAAAAGGCCATCGCGAATTGGCGAGCGAGAAAGACTGCAACAATTATCTGCGTTAGCATTGTCTTAGATCATTACTGTATGATTGGACTATAGACCTAGTGTAATAGCTCTTTTAATCATCAAAAATCCCCAGGAACTGCGGGAATTGTCGGCGTTGGTGCAACGGGAGTCGACACAGGAGGCGATAGCCTTATTTCGGACAGAAATCATGCAGGTTCTGCGCGAGATCCAGGCGGAATACGAGCAACGTCTGGAGGCTGCCAAGGCCGACATCCACTCGGCCTACGAGATAAAGGCGCAGGTCCTGCGCCACGCCCAGGTCAGCGGGGGACGCGACAGGGAGCACTACAGGGAGGAGAACGGCCGCCTCCGCAACCTGGTCATGGATCAGCGCAGGAAGATAAGCACGCTCGAAGAGGCGGTGGGTTGTGTGATGGTTCTCCTTAGAACGTGGATTTTTGGTACGACAGTTCTTTGGGACGAAATTCAGAATCTCATTGGAGGCTAAGGTAAACTTGACGATACAACACAAAGTACCCAAGGCAGAAATAGGATAAAAGGGAGAGGAGCGTTTAATCGATGTCTCAAAAGTCGTGTCTGATAATGGGGGTTGTCGATCAATACAGTCTGCATGAACCTGTAAAAGGACAAACGCCTGAATGGCCCGCTGAACGAAATGAGTAGCGTGGGGGTGGGGAGATATCCGCACAGAGGTGAATGAGCAGACGCCAAGAACTGAGGTCAAGGTGGCGGAGAATGCGGCAACCGGATTGGTGGACGCGAATCAACACTGGCCACTAAAATGTAGCAAAACTATTCCACAGTGTTCGTGACATTTGTCCTTGGATAATTTATTTTCCTTCAAAGTCGTCACTGAATGCTTCTCGTATTTCAGAATGCCCATTTGGAGCTGACGCTGCGTGAGCTGAGGGCCGTGAGTCAGGAGCGCCAGAAGGACGGGGAGCATGCGAAGGAGTGCTTAACAACTGAATTAAGCGCTTGTCAGGCGGAGCTACAGCGTCTGCGTATTGATTTTGAAGCCCTGCTTGATTCCAAAATGGGATTAGAGTTGGAAATAGCATCGTATCGACGACTGATTGAGTGCGAGGAGGTCAGGTAGGTGTTTCCGCAACGTGTTCAATTACTGCCTTTCAGCCAAACGATTCTTCAGCACGAATCATACGATATCGAGGTCTTACTGGTCAAGAAGCCACGTTTGACTGCTTGAAGAGATTCGCAAATTAGTTCTTTTTAAAATTGTTAGGTATGATGAGCAGATTTGGTCGCCTGCACATCGCCAGAATTTGAAAATCACCAAGACGATGGCTCTTTTTGCATAGCCATGTTTAAAGCATAATTTTTACCCTTGATTTATTGCGCAGGTGAGAATGATTTTAAAAAAAATTAATTCTAGTTAGTCCTCGAGCTTATACGGCTTTGTCAGTGTTAACGCTCGCTAGAGGCACAATTGACAGGGTGCTAGAATCGCATTTCGCTAACTGCTCTAGAATATTTAAATAGGGTACTCCACCTAAACGCAGTCACCTTAGGTGACATGTTAGTTGAAATAGAGCAAACATTTACCCCAAAGTACAATGTTAAACTGTTCCTTCTATTTACCCTCGTGAAAGGCTTACTTTCGAGTACACTTAAACAGAAAACATACCAACATTCTGAGTGGCAATTTGTTTGGTCACCACCAGCCAAATTGGTGTCTTTGTAAGTGAGGCTCGGATAATCAATGTTTTGTTTAGCTTGAGTGATCAAAAAGCAGACTGCGACGTCTTAAATTCTTACGCTCTTTTTTTAAATCAAATCAACCGTTGCCATAATCTGCGGACATGTTTTCGTTTGCTTTTCCTGAATGCCTCCAATTAAGCAAATCAAACGATTTTTGAATTGAATTTCTACCCAATGATTTGGTCTTGTTATATGCCGACCGTTTGAATTAGGATGATGATATGAACAGACTTACTTTTTACCAAAATATGCTGCATGTAGACAAATGTGTTGCAAATAAAATTTCCACAAGGCCATTTCAAATGCTTGTTAGTCCACACGGGACACGGAATCTGCAATGTATTTGCCGTAGGAAAACCAGTCTATGCAGATTAATGCACATCACAGTCACAATGTACGTGTTGAGGGCCTCGGCATGTTGTCTTGAGCCACGCCGGGGCCACTGCGATTATCTAGGCCTAATAAGTTGCCCTGTGCTCCCGCGAAAATAAAGAAGACCGGAGTGGAGAAGGCACAACCATTTACTAGACCGCTCAACCAAGTTGTGTCGCGTACTCTTACAGCTGAGTGGACATGTAGAAATGAACGCAGGCGTTTGTGAGGTCACATGGCCAAAGCGGGAGGTGGTGGTACATTCAGAGGGCTAATGAGCCAGCGGTCCCACGTGAAAAGAGGGGACGTGTGCTGGAAGCTGCGAGGACAGGGTTATTGGACGTGAATCAACACGATTCACTACATACGCAACTGTACGCATAGTTTCAGGAGTTCCCCTTATCCGTGACTTTGAGTCAGCCTTATGAGTCCTCTTAAACATCAAGGCACTTTTGAGTTTCAAGTCGGCGGTGGTGACACACCGTGATACCTCGGTGAATGCTGCGCGCCTCCTAATTTAATCTGTTATTAACAATAAATTATGTGAGTTTGGGTGATGTTGTACAATCGTTGGTTTCTCACAATTTGATCAACATTTTAAGGCCTGGTGAGAAATCGGTTTTGTGAAAATAACAAATTATCCGAAATTATGAGAAATTCTCATAAGTCAAATGTTGAATTTTTTGAAATTTACTATTTGCTGTGGCCATTCATTATCAATATCCAAGCACCCTTCAGCCAGATGCGTACGTACGAACGTAATCTACCCCATTAATAGTCAAAGTAATCTTGGTAATTCACTAAATTGTCTTCGACACGTGACGCTGACAGTAAAGTCAGTTTGTCACAGCAACACTTGAGGACGGCAAATGGTCGCATCCTCAGCATGCCAAAGGCTGGCGCATCGTGATTTGTCTCCAAGTTCATCATTTTTCCTCAAGCTATCCTCATTCAGATGTTTGTACCGAAGTGTGGTGCGAGGATTGAACCACATTTCGGCAGTGGCTTCGAATACTTTTACGCGATTGGATGCCGCCTCAGGGCCCCTGATTGTGCAAGCTTTAGAAATGTAATCTAGGAACAAAGACCCTTAAACTTTCCAACTGGACTAAATGGGCATACACTCTTTCAAAACCTCTCGTTATAAGATCACTCTGAGATGGAAAAGGCGCCTTTAGACCAGTGAACTTGTGAGAAAGAAAGCGAAGTTAAGGTCAGGCAAATCCTTTGATGTTGCAAACTGACCACCAGTTAGAAGGCAGTGCACAAATCGCTTAGTGTTCAATTACTTCGATGTGGCGAAAGCATATAATGTAAGGGTTGCTAATAGTGCCGAAATGTGATCTGATTTGACCAAGATCGGAATCAATTTTCGAACTTTGGTGTAGTGTCAAATGCCTGTCAAGATTGTAAACTCCTAAAAGCATTTATTTGCCTTAAATTCATGTCAAAATTTCGTTTTGACGAAAAACATTTCCTAATGGAATTAACCAGCGTACACAACACAGTTAATAACTATGTTATTGCCATTAAATCGGTTTTATTACGACTCGTTGTTTCAAACACCGATAATAAAACCATTAGACAAAATCGAGAGGTACATAATTATGCTGGCTACTCCAATGCCTGCAACCTTGAGACGACTACTGCTATCCCTGCTTATTTGTCTCGTCAATTGACATAAGTATATTAGTGTCGGGCCTATTCTTGAAATTACCAGAATGCAAACTCTAGAAGGCTTCGTCGCTTGAGTTGTGTTAGCAGAGCTGTTGATTGTTGCAATTGTCTTAATGCGTAGGGGCATTTGTGTAAGTGGGCCTTGCTGTTGTCTATGCTTACTGTAAAATGTAACGTTCAAAGGGGCATAATACACGAAGTAGCAAAACTGTTGTTACACACAGCACACGGTTTTGTGTTGACAAAAGAGACGCCTGTAGTGTACACGGTAGGAGTTGTTCAGAGGGGACTGAGGCTCTGCCTAATACGATATTATGTTGCAAAAAACACAGAGAAACTTCCCATGTGCTCGATTGTAAAGGTGAGGAAAGTCAAATGACGCATTTCGTCTTAAATTTGCAATGTTCCCCAGCGAAGAAAACTGGGGAAATCAACCGGTTCATTCAGCATTTGAGGGAGAATTAATGTGCTCGGCTAAGCACTACAACATTCAAAATAATTGTGTTTTATGTTGGTCTTAAAAATAATGCAAGGTAGAAAACCGGTGAATACACAGTTCTAGACATTAATGGACCGAATCAAAGACCTTGAGAATAACATCATGGCTGCTTCATCTGGCTACTGTGAAAGGCACCTGGATAGTCGAAGAGGTGTTTTCTCATTAAAAGTTACGAGTTGGTCGGAAAACTAGGATTAATGAATTAAGCTGGCGACAGTCCATGGCTCCTACTGACTCTACTGCAATTAATGGCAGACGCGCAATTGTTACGTAGGCAAACCACACTAACCTAACAGGCCTGTTTAAACTTGGACGGTCGTGGGATTTAGACCGAGTCTTCTAAACGTTTGGCAAACAACAAGGCGCACCGTCGTTTTTCCAACAAAAACATCTGCACAAAGACAAACACACTGTGGCAATTGTTACTAGCTTAAGTAAAATGATAGAGGTAGTATGTAAGCATTAACACGGACATCCATGCAACTTTTATGGGCAAATGTGGGGGCCTACTAGACACCTGTGAAACGAAGTGGTAAGATATGGGTTTTACAACGTTAGTTGCGCTTAGAAATTTCCAACGGCATGTTATGTTGTTTTACTAAAACGTAATTTTCATTGTTTCAGGCAGCATGCATTGAGTTTACCTGGTAAGTCAGAAATGGTCGTTGCTTGTCCATTTCTTTATGAGGCTCCTTAAACCTGCTTCTTGTTCACTAGAAATTGCCACATTAACAATGCCTGCATCTCACTTTCACCCAAACCACCACTTTCATTCTCATTTTATTGTCTCAATAACAACTGCACAAGGCAGTCAACGTTTAGGAGGAGGAGGAGGAGT